>CAUYLG010031690.1:0-211067 GCA_963573385.1 Cacajao melanocephalus | reverse complement strand
TGCTGTTCTCCTTGTGGGGTTGGGACCAGACGAGCTGGACTCAAAGGGCACCCCGTCCCGTATACTCCGCGCTGAGAAGCGCCATGCCGGGGCACCGGCAAAACAGCCGCGCCAGCCAAAAAAGTCGCGCTGGCGACCCGTATGGCTCCTCCACCGGGAATCTCCCAGTCTGTGGGCAACAAAAATTCATCTGAAAGTGCGGCGTCCACTCGCTCTCTGCGCTTTCACTGGGAGCTACAATCCTGAGCTGTTGTTAATCGGCCATCTTGCATCTCTCCCTGACTTTTCTTTTAAAAGGAACTTATTGTGCTTACTTTTTAATGCTGTAACTACAGAGAATGGAGACCTCCTAGGTTTTCATTTGTTCTTGTCAGAAAAAAAGTGTATTTTGCTCAGTAATTGCAATAAAATCCTACTGGGGTTTACAGCTACTAGTCAACAAATTTAAGGGATATCCTTTAGTTGCATTGCTTTAAGGATTTCTTATCTATTATCTAGCAACTTCACTTTTTAACATTTACTCTATGTACGTGTGTAAAGATGCAAAAATATATGTACAAAATGTTCTGCTGCAGTATTTGTAACAGAACACTGGAGAAAGCCTAATTGTCAATCAGTACATGACTGATTGAACAACTGATGCACAACTACAAAGCAATACTGTGCATCTATGAGGAAGATCGTTCATGTGGTGGTATGGCTGTGGCACTATCTCCAGATGATGCTTACTATTGTTATACTTTGAAAAGATGACATGCATACTCACATGTATCCACTTTCATTATCTTCTTTGTATATACCTTTAGAGTTTATGAAAGTGCAATGAAAATAAAAATTCTATTCTCTTCCTCCCTTTTTACACAAAAGAAGTATAATCTGCACATTCATTGTTCTGCAGCTTGTATTTTGCACTTGATAGTGTGTCGATACATGGAGAGGCTTCTTGTGTTGTTTTAGAAGAACTTTTTCGAGATATAACTCACATATCATACTCTTCATCAATAGAGGGTGTATCATTTAGTAATTTTTAGTGTATTCACACAGTTTTGCAACCATCACCAAATTCAATTTAGAATATTTTACTACCACTGTAAGAAACCCCTTACCCTATAGTTACCACCCTCCAATTCCCCCATTACCTGCTCTATATCACCTGCCCCTCATCCACCCCACAGCCCTAGGCAACAATATCTCTACCATTTTTTCCTCTATAATTTGCCTATTCTGAATGTTTCTTACAAATGGAATCATATGATATGTGGTCTTTTGTGACTAGCTTCTTTCACTTAGTATAATGTTTTCAAGGCTCATTTATGTTGTAGCACATATAAGATTTCATTTTTTAGGACCAAATAATATTCCATTGTATGGCTATACCACATTTTGTTTATTCCTCCGTTGAGAGATATTTGCGTTGTTTCACTTTTTGGCTATTTCAAATTGTACTGCAGTGAACATTTATGCAAAAGTGTTTGTATGTTCAATTTTTCTTTCTTCTGGATACATTCCTAGTAGTGGAATTGCTAGGACAAATGGTAGCTCTAAGTTTAACCTTTTGGTTATTTTCCAAAGTGTCTGCATTTCCATCTTTCTTACAGCAGAAAGTGATTCTGTTGAATGGTTCCATCATTATTGATTTAGTCAAGGTGTATTTTTAAGTGGAGAGTTAAGGCACAATGTTCCCAGTTATGGAAAAATATGCAAAGACTCTACATACATAAATATGTTTCACTCAAAAGCATCTTTTTGCATGTACACTCAAGGTGATGGTAAAAGTTGCTAGCTTTGAGGAAGAGGTGGTTACAAGTTTGAAATCTGTGGTGAAAGGGGGCTGAGTATCACCATTTTAAATTTGGGAAAATTTTACTATGTGTGCTAATTAATTTTCTGGTTGAAAATATTATTCATTAATGTAAAAAAGAAGAAATGTATTTTCTTGGAGCTCCTTTCATCAGTGTTGGTCAGGCCAGGGGCATCTTGACCTGTGTTTTGAGTCATCCTGCACCGTGAGGTGCTTAGTGCTGTACAAGCACTCTTCTTGACATCTGCTCTGCTTGACACCGTTTTTAGTTACTAGGGCAAAAAGAAAATGATGATTGCTTTTCTATCTTTATCAGTTAAAAAACAGACATTTAGCTCTTACTCTAAATGAGTGTTTCTCAAATGTTTTATTCAAATTAATCCACATCAAAAGCAAAATAGGAGGGAAAACTAGGCTTAACATCTGGATGAACCTTGGGATTGAGAAATAGGAGGGCAGTATGTGAACTAATCATGAATGGTGTTAGGAAATAGAGCTGGGCAGTCTGTCTGAAGTCCTTCATAGTTTCTTGTACATTCTTTCTGAAGTATCATGTATTGATGACTGGAAGAGGGAGTCATTATTTTCTACACAGTATCCATCATGTAGCTCTGAAAGGGCTTTGTGTTTGCTCTCATGTTTGCTTGAAAATCAGCTGTCTTAGTTTGGGTTTTTTTATTTTTTAGGACAAAAATAACCTATAGTTATTACACATGAAACACACTAGTAGATTTGATTCTGCCTTTGGTTACATTCGCTTGCCTTATTAAATGATAAGAAAGAATCAAAATTCATTTGCCATATTGACTTGTTCATTCTTGTATTCACTTATCTATTCATCAAGCATTTATTAATCCAACCCTCCTGTAACATCACTCCTCACTAAGTAATTATTCCTCCTGGGGTGCCGTGGAAAGCTTGATTTCCAGCTGGAGGAAGAATAATTTAGTATCCTTTTTAATGATCAAAATCTTAACCAAACCCAATTTTGAAAAATAACATGACTTTGCTAAAATACATTAATAAAGATATAGAAAAGAGATTCTATGAAAATGAAATTTTAATAATAATGTAGAAAATTGGGGTTTATCAGAAATTTGTAAACTGACTTTACTTAGAGCTAAAAAGTCCCTTTGAGAGGAGTAAAATCATGAATGAAAAAATGCATACCTTTTCTTCAATCATTGTCTGTATCCCACTGTGATAATGAGGAATATGCTGTGTATAGTAACTGTGTTTGCAGATGGAGGGGGTTTGGGTAATAGCAGTAACAAAGATGCTCCTAGAACAAGTACTGCATCCAGTTAGCTTGCCAGTTAGCAATCTATTCCTGAAGTATTTGTTTATGAAGATGATTGTAACTAGAGAGAAGTCTTATTATATTTTTTGTTTATATATGAAGATATCTAATCATAAAATGTTTTCTTTTCAAACAGTGATACATTTTTTTCTTTGGCAGCACTATTGTTTATTTTAAAAGAAAAGACAGTAACTAATTCCAGCATTTTAAAATAAATAAATAGAGATTTTGCTGCTGTAAAGCCAGCTTAAAGCCATTTTGCCAAATGTCAACAGAGTTAACAAAGAATTTTGTGTTGTAAAAAGCTTATAGTTGCCTAGTTTACTCCCTCAACCTAAAAAGGGAAAGGGCAAGATTCTTTGATATTTTTATGTATAATGTAACTAGAGAATGTGACTTCAGTGATGATGATGATCTAATTGCAATGCTAAGAACCATGGCTAGGCTGGGACTTTGTGTGCATGCTGTCATGCTGGGGAGCATGGGTACCTGGTAAAGAAAGCAATGGTGAGAGTATTATTTGGGTGTTTGTTTATTTCTGGATCTTATTCTATCTGTTCCATACTATCACTTTGGTGTTTAGAGTCTAGATGATGGCTGGATGGGTGCAGTAGCTCAAACCTATAATCCTAACACTTTGGGAGGCCGAGATGGGAGGATCACTTGAGTCTAGGAGGGTAAGACCAGCGTGGGCAACATAGGAAGACCCTGTCTCTACAAAAATATATATATATATTTTAAATTAGCCAGGCATGGTAGCACACACCTGTAGTCCCAGCTACTCAAGAGGCTGAGGTGGGAGGATCGCTTGAGCCTGAAAGGTCAAGGCTGCAGTGAGCTGTGATTGTGCCACTGCACTCCAGCCTGGGTGACAGCAAGACCCATTTAAAAAAAAAAAAAAAAAACTAGATATGACTAGATATGATTTTGTATTCAGTCATTATTCAGTTATTAGAAAATGAGATTTATAAGGCATCCACGGAGGGGTAAACAGTGACACCTGGTTAGTTGGGCTGAGGCTTGCAGAGATAGAATCACCTGCACACTGTTGCAAAGCCAGAGCTCCAACCTAGGCTGCTGGACAGCAAACCCTATGGCCATTGAGCACTCTGCTGGACTGTCTTTTGGACAGCTTGCTTTATGGGGAACTGCCTTCGTACAACTTTAAAAATAAAGTATAGCAGAGTAGCAGTTTGTCCACAGTCAAATATGAAATATATAAATGTTTCACAGGTTCTTTTTTTAATTTTTATTTTTGGTTCGGGGATACATGTGAAGATTTGTTTTATGGGTAGACTCATGTTATGGGGATTTGTTGTACATATTATTTCATCACCCAGGTATTAAGCCCAGTGCCCAATAGTGATCTTTTCTCCTCCTCTCCTTCTTCCCACCCTCCCTGCTCAAGGAGACCCAGTGTCTGTTGTTTCCTTCTTTGTTTCCATGAATTCTCATCATTTAGCTCCCATTTACAAGTGAGAACATGCAGTATTTGGTTTTATGTTTCTGCGTTAATTTGCTAAGGATAATACCCTCCAGCTCTATCTATGTTCCCGAAAAAGACATGATCTCATTCTTTTTTATGGCTGCATAGTATTCCTTGGTGTAAATATACCTCATTCTCTTTAACCAATCTGTCATTGATGGGCATCTAGTTGGATTCCACGTCATTGCTATTGTGAATAGTGCTGCAATGAATATGTGTGTGCCTGTGTCTTTACAGTAGAATGATTTATATTCCTCTGGGTCTATGTCCAGTAATAGAATTGCATAGTCAAATGGTAGTTCTGCTTTTAGCTCTTTGAAGAATTACCACACTGCTTTTCACAATGGTTGAACTAATTTACACTCCTGCCAACAGTGTATAAGTGTTCCCTTTTCTTTAAAACCTTGCCAGCATCTGTTATTTTTTGACTTTTTAATAATAGCCATTATGACTGGTATGAGATGGTATCTTGTTTTGATTTGCATTTTTCTAATAATCAATGATATTGAAGTTTTTTTCATATGCTTGTTGGCCACATGTATGTCTTCTTTTGAAAAGTGTCTGTTTATGTCTTTTGCCCACTTTTTAATGGGGTTGTTTGTTTTTCTCTTGTAAATTTGTTTAAGTTCATTATAGATGTTAGACATTTAACCTTTGCCAGATACATAGTTTGCAAACATTTTCTTCCATTCTGTTTAACTCTGTTGATAGTTTCTTTGCTGTGCAGAAGCTTTTAGTTTATTTAGATCCCATTTGTCAGTTTTTGCTTTTATTGTGATTTCTTTTGGTGTCTTTGTCATGAATCTTTGCCTGTTCCTGTGTTCAGGATGGTATTTACTAGGTCATGTTCCAGGGTTTCTATAGTAGTGGGCTTTATATTTAAGTTTTGGGTTTTATATTTATATTCCATCTTGAATTGATTTTTGCATATGGTGAAAGAAAGAGGTCAGCTTCAATCTTCTGTCTATGGCTAGGCAGTTATCCCAGCACTATTTATTAAATAGGGAGTATTTTCTCCATTGCTTGTTTTTGTTCAGCTTTGTCGACAATCCAATGGTCCTAGGTGTGCAGTTTTATTTCTGGACTCTGTTCCATTGGTCTACGACCTGTTCTTTTACCGGTACTATGCTGTTTTGGTTACTGTATCCTTGTATTATAGTTTGAAGTTGGGTAAGGTGATGCCTCCAGCTTTGTTCCTTTTGCTTAAGATTGCCTTAGCTATTCAGGCTCTCTTTTGGTTCCATGTGAACTTTAAAATAGTTTTTTTCTGGTTCTGTATTTCATAGTTTCTAACTACATTCTATTGTTGGACATCTTTATATTTTAGCCAAATAGAATAACATTAATTTAAAATTCTTGTCATATAATCTACAAAATATTTATATTCAAGGCAGAATAACTCTATGTATATATATATATATATATTTTTTGAGACAGGTTCTTGCTCTGTCACCCAGGCTGGAGTGCAGTAGCTCAATCACAGCTCATTGCAGCTTTGACCTCCCATGCTTAAGTGATCCTCCCACCTCAACCTCATGAGTAGCTGGAACAACAGGTGTGTCCCACTCCTGGCTAGTTTTTTAAACTTTTTTTGTAGAGACAGGGCCTCCCTGTGTTGCCCAAGATGGATTCAAACACTCTGCCTGCTTCAGCCTCCCAAAGTGCTGGGATTATAGGCAAGAACCACCATGCCCAGCCCTCTTTTATTAAAATAGTTTTTATTATAAAGGCAATTTATGTGCAGTCTAGGTTTCTTTAAAAACTTAGAAAGAGGCCAGACATGGTGGAATGCCTGAAATCCCAGAACTTTGGGAGGCCAAAGTTAGAGGACTGCTTGAAGTGTAGAGTTAGAGACCAGCCTGGCAACAAAGCAAGGTCCTGTCACAATAATAATAATAATAATAATAAGAAGAAGAAGAAGAAGAAGAAGCAGCCAGACATGGTGGTGTGTCCCTGTACTACCACCTCTCAAGAGACTGGGGTGGGAGGATTGTGTGAGTCTAAGAATTCAGGGTGCAGTGAGCCGTGATTGCACCACTGCACTCTAGCCTGGGTGACCGAGCAAGACTGTTAAACACCACACACACACACACACACACACCATAACACATGTATAGAAAAAATAAAAATATAAATTACCGATAATCTCAGCACACTCCCAAATAATCACTGCTAATTCTTAGTTGTTTTCTTCTATTCTTTTTCCAAGCAAGTTTAGTACTAATAGCAATTACATGGATTGCACAGTTTTAATTCCCTGTTTTTTAAATTTAGCATTTTATCATGAGCATTTTTCCATATCACTTAACATTATTTCAAACAAGATTTATATGTATACAAAATATTTTACCTTAAAAAGACTTCATAACTTATACATTTGCCAATTATTGGACACTTAGGCTCTTTCTAGCTTTTCCCAATTCTTAAAATTATCAGCAGGGAACATCTTTGAACTGAAACTTTGGCTTATCTCTGATTATTTCCTTAGTAAAATAACTATGTCAAGTAATATGACTATTTTAAGACTCTAAATATATTTTACAAAAAAAGTACTTCTGTAAAGGTTACACCAGGTTACACTGCAAGCCACATTGCTTGAGAGTTCTCATCTTACTGTGCTCTCACTGGAATTTTTATCATTAAAAAAAGAAAAATTTATCCACGTATTAGCTTATAATGGCATTTCAGTGTCCTTTTACTTAACGTTTTTGGACTACTAGTGTGAATAAACATGGTTTTTATGTGTTTATTAGCCGTTTGTCTTCTGTTAATTTTCTATTTGTCTCTTCACTTATTTTCTGTTAAAGTCGTACAGTTTTTCTTACTTTTTGCAAAAGTTCTTTAGGTATTAGGTAGCTGAGCCTTCTCCAGCTCACATTTATTGTAATTATATTTCCAATTTTGCATTCCCTTTTTGCTTTTGTTCATGGTGTTTTATACGGTCAAATTTAATGATATTTTTTCTTTCATAACTTCTTTCTTTGCTTTAACAATTTGAGGGCTTTTTATCTTAAGAGTAGATAAATATTCAGCTATATTTTCTGCATTTGTGATTTTTTTACCTAGTTATTAATCTGTTTGGAATTTATTTTAATACAAGGTAGGGATGCAAGTTTATTTTTTCCCAATAAATGTCTCAGGACCGTTTGTTACATGGGCCCTACTTTTCTTATTGCTTTGTGTGACATATAACATTTTATATATCACCTACCATGTGTAGACACCTCAGGTGTAAATTACATTTTACAAATAATGTCACAATAGAAACAAGTAGAAAAAAAAAGAACTCTGGTGCAGCTCATTGAGAGAAACATACTGTATTACAACTATAATAATTATGTAACTATATTTCTATTTGCCTTCTAAACGTTTTTATTGCTTGTAGCCCTATTTGCTAATTCCTGAAGAAACTTTTACCTTTTCTTGTCACAAAGAGTTGATTCGTTACATTTGCATAAGACAAAATGCTAAAGATTGGAATCCAGAATGAGTCCTTCCATTGGGACGCAGCACGGGCTGATGGGACTGGGAGGTAGGTGAGTAAAGTAATGATGCAAGAGTAGGAACCACCCACCAGGCACTAGGAAAAGTTCCATCTGGCCAGACATACTGGCAGTAGTGTGCCCTGACTAGTGTTTGAGGGCAAAACATAACAGTCTCCTAACAAGCTGCTCAGAACAGCCAATTCCTAGACATATGCCCAGGTGTGAACAGGACAACCTTTTGAGGTATGGAAATAAAATCATATTTTTTTCTTAATCCACTCACAAATTTTCTTTTTCATGTATTTTGTAAAATAGATAATATTTTCACATAATAGTGCAAGAACATAACTTATTAAAAATAAATATACATAATGGAAGTGCTTGCACTTTTTTACTAATAGATATGATATCCAATAAAATTGGTAATCACCAGTCTAGATCATGTGACTTTAGGAAGATCTATACAACAACTTGCAGTTCATGGGTGGGACAGAAAGGGAGTAACTTAAGCCTATGTTGGAAGACCAGGTGGACTGGGGTCTCAGGGAAGGAAGATAAGCATGGGGAATCAAGGCAGAAGCCAGTAATAATCAGAGACAATGACATATGTTCAAGGTAACTGCGGCAGGGTGGTGTGGGGCTGGGCTCCTGAATTTGTTTCTGCAGCAGGTGAGGTTCAAGAGATTGGTAACACTGGAAAGGAGAACGGGTTACAGAAACTATGGCTCAGGCTACCTGTTCAGCCATTTTCATGTGTCATTGTGCAAGTGTCTATTACATAATCAAGGGTACCCTTCATCAGTAACATCTGGAACCTACATTCTATTTCCATTTTTTAAAAGTCCACCAATAAGCAATTGTACAGCAAATTTTATCAGTGTAAAAAGCCATTTTAGTCTATCTAGTCAGACCATCCTCACCTTTCCTAAAGTGCCCACTGCGGAGGCTCTGGGAAATTGAAGTTGCCCTTAGTCTTGAGGTAAAATGGGCAGGGCCTGTTTTTTCTCTAAATTTTCTCAAGAAATGTAGACTTTCTGTGCATTACATGGTGTCCACAAACACTGAAACTACTAGCTCACCTCCTAAAAATCAGCACTTTACTATGTGCTTTTTAATGTAAGAGCATTCCCTAATTTAACAAGCATTACATAACATGTCATTAATGTGTCATTAACTAGTTCAGTTAGCAAGGCCATGGAATAGATATTCCTATAAATCAACTACCTTTACAGTCACTAACTAACTGACTTAGTTTCATAGCACAGGCATTTATTTCAATTAGACTGTGGTTCCTGTTATGATCGAATGAGATCAACTATGTAACATGATTTTGAAAACCATATTATATTAGTGGATGAATGAATATGTATGTGGGTATAGGTAGTTCACAGACAGAATGTGTAACACAGGCATGTAACTTGTAACTGAAACTTTTGCAAAACCTAATTCATTCTCATTCTATAAAAATGTGTACATGCATGTGCATATACACACACTGTGATAATATATTTGTGTATTTGAGGTTTATAAATATTTAGTTTTAGAGTTCTGACAAACAAGTAAAATAGTCTCACTTCATCTGGATAAAGATCAGCATTGGGAACTATAAAAATGGCCATGATTTCAAATTGTTGAATAATTTGATTGCATATTTACTTTTTAGTAGTATGTTGGCGTGCATGTAGATCCAGCTTTCCCTTCAACAAACAGTGATGTAGAAGATTTCCTTAAATGGTTACTCTTTCCTCAGTAAGAGCAACCATATAAAAATTATAGACTTCTTAGTCACCATAGTTGAAGTATTGCATAAGGTTAACACAGTCCCCATGTGGTGATATGTTTTTACATCAGTTTTATTAAGATCAGAGCTGGTATTAACTACAGCAATGACACCGCTATTATTAAATAAGAGATGGAAGGCCTAATAGATAATTGTCTATTTCTTTATAGACATTTTTGTGTTTTTATTAGGATAATGAATACAGAATTATCAACATCATGATCATAGGTTTTTTTGTTTTTGAGTAATATCCGTAATGGCAAGCTCATTTTGTTTTATAACCTACCCAGACACAGACCTACAGTGAAGCAAAACAGATGCTAAAATATGTTTGTTGCCATTGGGGCTTTGAAGAAACCTCAGTGTTGTTTGCCTCAATATTTTAAAAGAAAAAAGATTGGTACCTTTCTGAATAGATGTCACTGTGTCCTTCAAACGAAGCTGACACTGTAGAAAAGAAATGGATTATCTTGTCTTTTACCAGTGAACATCTTCACCTGAACAAAACCCATCAGAAAAAATAAAGGATTTTCAGAAGTGTAGCTGTTGTTGTTTAAGCAGATACTAGTTATTCCATCCTTACAAATATGTTATATATAACATGTTTATATATATATATGTATATGTATCTATTTCATCACAAACCAACATCCACAGAAACACACACACTTGTTTGACTTCTTCCTTTATTTCTTGAAACACTTTTGAGAGACCTGAAATCATCCTACTTATATGGCAAGAGGGGAAAGGAATCAAGCTGACTTTTCCATTTTACAATGTGCCTAGGATTGTGTTCTGTATTTTGGTGGCATTTTCTCATTCAACCTCCCAGAGCCCTGCATGGCATAATATGGTCCACATTTACAGATAAGAAAAACAAGATGTGGAGAGGCTAAGAAATCTGCCCAAAGGCATGAAGCTCCTGGCAGAGCCAGGATTGGAGGCCAAGTATCGAGGTTCCAGTACAGATAGACCTACATACACTCAATTGTACATAAAGTTTTAATGAGGCTAGGTTTGACAGCTACATGATAAGTAGAAGTTTTTGATTGATAAGATTTTTCAAAAACTCAGAGGGTTTATTGCCAAGTTTATTTTCTCCTAGAAACATTTTTGTCGTTGTTGTTGTTGCTGGCATGGACAGTTATAAAAATAAATTAGAAGTAAACAGATAATAGTTTCTTGGCTGCCTTTATGTCTGTGAGCCTAACACGGCTCCCAGAAGGAAAAATATGCCGCAAGGAGGCTTATATGCTATTGCTTATTTAGGGATCCTTTGACCACTTATTTACAATATCCAGTTACAGCCATGCTACTTTCCTTTGTGGGCAAAAGCACATATTCGCTTGACCATTATTTTGGCGGAAGCTGACATTGCCTGTCACTTCCAACATGTCCTTGTGTACCCTAGCTCGTAATTGCAGCATTTGAGCTTGGAGCTCCCCTAACAACACAATTATCACCAAATTTACCATCGTTGGGAACATTGGTGAGGCCTGCTTCAGAGGCCTCTTTGTCATATTGCAGATATGCTTCACCTTGCATCATAAATGCATTTCTAAAAGTGGTTTCCTATTGAGTTATTTTGTAATAACATATTTTCTAACTACAAAATACATGTTCATTGTGGACAAATTTGGGACTTCAGAAAATTCCCAATAAGTATTCCAATATTTATTTATATTTTATAAAATATAAATATATAATCTGTCATTGCAGCATCCAGGGATAGCCATCATTAAAATGTGTTGGTTTATTTCATGCATAACCCTTTAAAGCATATATACACACATACCCCACATACTTACACAGACACACACACACATACACACGCACATATGTATATACATTTTTATGGTCATATATATCCTATTGTTGTGTGCCAGATGAATATCAGGACTGTGTGTGTGTGTGTGTGTGTGTAATTGTTTTTAATTTTTAAAAATATTTGTTTATTATTATTTTTTGAGACAGAGTCTTGCTTTGTCCCCAAGGCTTGAGTGCAGTGGCGCGATCTTGGCTCATCGCAACCTATGTCTCCTCGGTTCAAGCGATTCTTGTGCTTCAGCCTCCTGAGTAGCTGAGATTACAATTATACACCACCACACCTGACTTATTTTTGTATTTTTAGTAGAGACAGGGTTTCACCGTGTTGCCCAGGCTGGTCTCGAACTCCTGGCCTCAATTGATCCGCCCACCTCAGCTTCCCAAAGTGCTGAGATTACAGGCATGAGCCACCACGCCTGGCCTGTATATATACACTTTTTTATTCTGCATTGTTCACTTGACATTTTTAAGAGGATTTTCCCATATCTGTTAGGATTCTAGAAAAATCCGATATTTTAATGGTGGCATAGGAATCCGTTTTACTTATAAAAAAATGATTAATATTTAGTGATTCTCTCATTGTTGGGCATTTTAAATTTTCCTCTTTTTTCTCTATTATAAATAGTGCTTCACCAAGCATCTTTGTAGAAGAAATATTAATCTGTATCTCTGGTTAATTACTTTGGCAAAATTTTTGAAAATGCTATTACTGGGTCAAAGAGTTTAAATGGTTTCTAAACTTGTCAAGACATACTAAATATACTTCCAGATAGTTTTTAAAACAAATTTTAACCCTACATTAAAAAAAAAAAAACAAACAGTTCCAGTGGCTCATGCCTATAATCCCAGCTCTTTGGGAGCCCAAGGCAGGCAGATCACCTGAGGTCAGGAGTTCAAGACCAGCCTGGCCAACATGGCGAAACCACATCTCTACTAAAAATTAAAAAATTAGCTGGGCATGGTGGTGCATACCTGTAATACCAGCTACTTTGGAAGCTGAGGCAGGAGAATCGCTTGAACCTGGGAGGCAGAGGTTGCAGTGAGCTGAGATCTCACCATTGCACTCCAGCCTGGGCAACAAGAGTGAAACCTCCTCTTAAAAAAAAAAAAAATTCTTTAAAGAAATTTTATAGTGATTCTCATTTTTAGAAAGAGCAAGCATTTATATATTAATATTTAAATCTGGAGTTTTATAAAATTTTGTTTCATTAGATACTTACGAATGGGAAATTGAGGCCCCAGTTCCATGTAAGAGGCAAACACAAAAATCTATCTTCTAAAGCTGGCCAAAAGCAGTTACATTGCTATGATCAATTAAGGAGAAAAACAGTTGAGTTCTCTGTTGAAATGATTTTGATAGTTGAGGTGATTTTTGATGGGGGAATATTTTACTGTTTCTCTTTAATGTGATATATTTTTGCTCTTATATGACTCTATAGTAAAAACAAGAATCATTTTACTCAATCTTGTTCATGTAGCAATATCAGGCTGTTAAATTCATATTGCTCAGACATTGGTTCTCCAACTATGATGTATGTAGGAAATTCTGTGCCTGCTCTCTCTTAAATGTAGAGTCCTGAGCTTCATCCCTAAGACCCTGATTCATTTGCTTTA
Source organism: Cacajao melanocephalus (assembly GCA_963573385.1). Taxonomy (NCBI): domain Eukaryota; kingdom Metazoa; phylum Chordata; class Mammalia; order Primates; family Pitheciidae; genus Cacajao; species Cacajao melanocephalus. Next base: position 197,774 of record CAUYLG010031690.1, on the reverse strand, counting down.
GATAACACCAAGAACTATTCATTTTTAACAAGCACCCCAGTTAATTCTAAGGCAGATGGTCCAAGGCCATATTGTGAGAAAAGCCCCTAGAATGAGGGAGAATTCTGACTTTGATACTTTGACACAGGCTCTACATCTGTCTGTAATTTATTTAACTGCTCACTGCCTCCGTTTCCTCATCTATAAAGGAGGGAAGGAAATGCCAGTCTCCTCCACCTGGGATTCTTGTGAGGATTAAATGAAATAAGCCATGCAAATGGATTTAACCCAGTCTACAGCATATAGTAAATAATAAATGCTAACTCATTATTATTACTGTTGTCACTGGTATTCATATTGACATCATTATTTTTGCATTGGAAAATGTAAAGGTACAATTTTAAATGATTAGCATTGTTGGTGGATTATTGATTGCAATTTGTCGTGCTGTCTTTTCTGACATTGCTAAATTTCTTTTACTTAAATATTGTCCTTATTTTTCTCTTGTTCCCACCCATGCACACCAGTGGAGTTGAAATTGAGTTGAGATCAAATGTAGCAGGTGTTACTAGTAAGAGAGAATTTGGTAAGACTAGTTGAAAAAGGATCAGTGAAACTTCACCAAAAATAAAATGTGATTCTCCTGGTCACCTGCTTAGAGAACCCACTAGGAAGTGTGAGGTTCTCCAGGCCACCACAAAGCTATAATCTGCACCTTGTATCAGCCATAGCAGGTAATTGCACAGTAAATTTCCCCTTACCTAGTTTAACAGTAAAACCTGTTAAAAAAAAAAAAAAAAAAAAAAAAAAAAAACATGGATGGGGACCGGGCATAGTGGCTCACACCTGTAATCTTAGCACTTTGGGAGGTGGAAATGGGCAGATTGCTGGAGCTCAGGAGTTCAAGACCAGCCTGGACAACATGGTGAAACCCTGTCTCTACTAAAATAGAAAAAATTAGCTGGGTGTGGTGGTGTACACCTGTAGTCACAGCTACTTGGGAGGCTGAGGCAGGAGAATCACTTGCTTCTGTAAGAGGGAGGTTGCAATGAGCCGAGATTGTGCCACCGCACTCCAGCCTGGGCAACACAGCAAGGCTCCAACTCAAAAAAAAAAAAAAAAAAAAAAAAAAAAGACATGGAGGGTGTTTTGTTTTGTTTTGTTTTTGTTTTCTTTTGTTTTGTTTTTTTGAGATGAGATCTCATTATGTTGCACAGACTGGAGCTCAGTGACTATTCATAGGTCTGATCATAGCACACTATAGACTCAAACTCCTGTGCTCAAATGATCCTCCCGTGTCAGATTCTTAAGTAGCTGGGACTACAGGTGTAACCCACCATGCCTGACCATGGAGTTCTTAAAAATGGATATTGACATACATGTATAGAAAATTCATTCAATAAATAGTTATCACATTCCTAGACTTGGTGTGAGAACCATGCTGGGTATTGGAAATACAGAAATGAATATATTAATATTAAAGTCACTTAATTCAGCTGTTCCCTGTGATAATCTTTCTGAAACAAAGCAAAATAATACAGAATCTTTAGGCACTCTTCAATTTGTGGCTACTTCCTCCTAAAGATTAATGTATCTGAACTTGCCGGGTGCTAGATATTTTAGTCATTTCAAAATGTAGTGATTTGGCTAAAGTACCTACCTTGACTAAAATAGGGTACCTTAAAGCACAAGTCAAGTGTGTTAAGAGCAAATACAATATCAGCAAATATCTGTAAAATCCCCAGAGAAAAGTCCTCTCAAAGGCCTACTTATTTCAAGTCAAATTTAGTTAAAATGCATAACTTAGACAGTCCCCTGAGTATCAGTGGAATTTCTCCCAGAGCTGTGACTTTGTCAAGCTAAGTTACCCTTTCTCCTGACCTTTGGAAAGAGGCAGCATTTATTGTTTTGTGTGTGTCCTTAAGCTGGGCACTTAGCAAATATTCTCTCATTAAAACCTAAAACAGCCTTTTCTTACACCTAGAACCTTGTAAAAAATATGGCAGGAACAGGATGATCACCTTATAAGGCGCAGGCAGCCAAGAAGCTGTTTTCTTTTTCAGTCAACTATAGAGAGCATCCATGACTGCCAAGTTCTCAGCCGTGGCTGGTACAGGCGGGTGCAGCAAGAGGCATAGTTGCCACTCCTCAGAGAGAACAGGGACATGGCTGGACCCATTGTCCTTCTTACTCTGGGCCAGGCAAGGTAGCAGACCTAGTTGTTGAATGCCCCTTTATTGATAGTTATTTAACTTCAATAGGATCTTGTTTTTATGGTAGGCAGATTGTCCTTAATTGGTTTGAACTTTGTCCTCTTTTCATAGCAGAAATTCTTAATCTGCTGTCCACAAATAAGCTTTAGAGATCTGTTTAACTCCCTTAAAATAACAAAAAATGTACAGCATTTAGTAAGTGTCACGCAGTGTGCTGAACACTTCACATGCTTTATCTCCTCTAAACCTCATAACAACTCATCACATAGGTACTGTTTTTATTCCCATTTTGAAAATGAAATTTAAAGAGATTAAATGATATGAACAAGGTCACAAAACTATATAGCAATAGAGTCATGATTTTAGACCAGGCGATCTAACTCCAAAGCCCTTAGCTTAACCACTAGGCTATTCTGAACTTTATGGAATTACATCCAAAAAGTGTATATGTGTATGTGTGTGTGTGTGTGTGGTGTGTGTGTGTGTGTGTGTGTGTGTGTTTATGAATTTTTCTGAAGACTTACTTACATTTCCAAAGATTTAAGGAATCTCTGATCTCCAAAATTTGAAACCCTTTGCAACAGGGTGGCTATATTTATGATCTTTTATTAGAATGACCTAAACAGATAAAATGTTCTCCCGAGTCCAGAGCAGGGTCTAAACCTATTGGGATACTATACTCATGTGATCAGCTGAATCACTTGGTTAGTTAACTAGAAGATCTGCAGGTCTTAAGCTGAGCTTAGTGCTTTACAGACATGTGCCATTCATTCGTCACCTATACCACTCATCAAATATCCGAAGAACTATGAAGGCTGAAGGAAAATAAGTGGGTGAGCACAGGTGCAAAGAAATCATAAATTTGGAGCATTCTATTGAAAATTATCATCTGTTGCTAAAACTGGCATGTTACCCCAAACATCAATGGCAATATACTATTCAATAAGGGTTGTCAACTAGTTTATAATAGCTAAATTGCTCTTTTCAAAAAAAACAGGATTAAAGTCACATCCTCTCTCTACTCTGACAAAGTCACAGTCACATAAAATAATGGTCCTAGAGTAAATATAATAACAGAATTTTGTTCTGATAGAGACTGTAAGTATACTAATACCCCCATTAAAAATATAAGTGGGCTGCCTGAACTGAGAAGGTTGTGTCATAGCTGTTAGTTTCAATAACTGAAAGGGTTGAAAGAGATTATTGCATTAGTGCCTCACTGGCCTCAAGATGCATGCAATGAGTAAAATTAAGACCATCTGATTAAAATACCAAAGCAATGTATAAGAAATTCTCATGTATTAAAGAGGAAAGAAGAAAAAGGAATTTCACATTTGCTGAGCATATGCTACTTTCAAAACTCTGTTCTAGATGCTTTCATATTCATTAACTCATTTTAATATGTGAGTGCTTTATAATCCTTTTTGAACAAGTGTGGAATGTTTCAGGCTCAGAGAGGGTAAGAAGCTTTGCTTAAGGTCCTCTAGCTGGCAAGTAACAGAACCTGTTCAAATTCAGATCTGATTTCAACGTGCATGTTGTTTTCGCTATGATTTGATGCTTTGGAAAGCTAAATGGCATTTGGGAACCTAGAGTTAAAGCATCAGTAGTTTACTAAGGGGCCATTGGATCATTGAGAGGCAACAAATTATAATGGATAAAAATATGAATTTCAGGCAAGTCAGTTCTCTTAGCACCATTGCTTAATGTGGAATAGTAATAAAAGTCAAATGAGACAGTGGATGTGAAGTGCTGAAAACAGTACATACTCTGTTGTTATCTATTGTGATTATTGTGTTACCCTTGGAAAAAGGCCCACAGAATAGTGGCAGCTGGGCCTCCTGGACAGTGAACCACCAACCTAAAGATTGGGCAGGCTTGCCTTCGGGAGTTCATGTGTGTCAGCTCTAATTCTGTCCAGGAATTCAGTGGCAGAGAGCAGAGTTGAGGAGAGTTTCACAGGTAGTAAGGTCTTCGGTGATGAGGCATTTCAGCAAAGTGATCAGTGTTGTCAAAGCTATGAATGATGTTGAAGAATACACTTTGTACCTGAGACATCAACTAAAGTTTGAAGCTTCAAGGAGAAGGCATAGTTCTATTAACAGACAGCAGTACAGCACCAACACTTAAACCCTATGTGGTAGATTTAAATGCTGAGCCCTCAAAATCATTTGCCTGTTTTACTTTAGCTCCAGCAAAGGGGTAGGGAAACCCTTCTTTCGTCCCTCTCCCATGTTTGCTGTTGCTTAAGCAGTATTTATTTTGGTAACAGGAATACCTAGCCTTACCACTTAATCTCCACCATTCCAAAGAAAATCTTTCTGAGGTCATCTTAACATCATCTCTATGCAAAAAATATCTCAGGTTTCTTGTTATTCCCAAGGACACTGACCTCACATTTCGTATTGTCCTAAAGTCAAAAGTACCTTTGCCCTTAACTCACACCATGTATGTATGAGACTGGGAAACGAGAGAGATTGTTACATCTTGCTTGATATGTTTTGGCATTACAGGTAGTGTATGTTTTGTTATTACAGTTTAATTTTCGAAATGTGTATGAGATTTCTCGGGTGAAATAGAACCTTTGATGTGCTGTTCCAAAGGGATAGCTACGATTCAGAGGAATCATTTCTAAAAGATGGCACTCTTTCTCCTTCCAGTTCTTCTGTTCAATAGCAGGGCTGGGGAAGGGAAGAGGCAGTTTTTGTTATTTCAAATGAGAGCATCAAAGATCGAAGTCCAAGCTGCTCAACAAAAGTCAAATGACCTTTTTTCCTACTCCATTCATAAATACATAAGAGCTGATGTTTCATTATGTTTAAATACAAAATGCCACATTCCTACTTTGTTTTTTTTTAATATGTGAGTGTGGAATATGTATTTGAAGAATTATAGATTCTTCAAATGCTTGTCTAATTACTGTTACCTACTAATCCAAATACAAATGACAAGGTCTCAGTTTACTGTTGTTCCTATTTTATAAGAGTTATCAATTGGTTGAGATACACAAAGGACAAATATGTCATTATTTGCTAACCATGCCTATTTTTAGTTTTGTGCCTTCATAACATAAGGAATAGCCACAAATACATGGCACTTATCACACACCAGGCATGATTCTAAATGGCAGGTTCTCCATGTTACGGAAGAAGAGACTAAGGCATGGAGAGCGTAACTTGGCCAAACTCACAAGGCTAAAAAGGCAGAGAATCAGGTTTTCAATTCAGATTGCCTAGACCCCGTGTTCTTAACTATCATCGTATAGTGTCTCTCTTACTGTTTCTCACTAAAGATGACAGAGATTAAAATCTCAGGAATAAATGTACCCTCCACAGGTAGGCGTATGTATAGAATTCACATGTAATGAATAACAAAATGACTGCCTTTCACATAAAGTTACAAAGCAAACATATAATCAGTACTTTGTGCGTACACTGGTGAGAACACATTACACATTTCATATCATTGAGTTCACACACACACACACACACACACCCCTATATGAGGGCAATATGATTTTTCCATGTGATAAAGAAGGAAAGGGAAGCTCAGACAGATTAGGTAAATTGCCCAATATTGTTCAGATAACAAGTAACAGATTTAAGATGCAAACATAGACCAGAGACCGTTATTTTAGACCATGATGCCTCTTCTCACCAGTTATTCATTTACTTATTTGCTTAAATGCATTTACTGAGTACCTGCTATCTGTCAATGTCTTGTAAATCAATGTAGGAAAATCAGAAGATTTGAATTCACAGCATCTAGGTTCATATCTCAGCTCCATCACTAACGAGCAAACCAGTAAGCCTCTCATCATTAACCAGCAAACCAATACACCTCTCATCATCATTAACCAGCAAACCAGTTTGCAGTTTCATTATCAAGAAAATGGGTTGATAAAAAATATTTATTTCACAGAAATGTTATGAAGCGCAGATAAAATAATAGATGTATAGAAATTGGCAAATGGTCAAGCAAACATGAATGTTAATTTTATTATGATGCGTAAAGTAAATGATATGGAGACCCCCAACCTCAAATAGCTGGGGAGGGGTAGCCGATAAGGGGAGAAATGTGTCTAAAGTCAGTTGCAATACCCTGAGATAATGCTTTATTGAGAGTGTGAATAAGATGCTTGGAATTGTGGAAGGAAGAGTTGGAGGTCATATTACACATTTCTTACTACATATTGAGCTTTGAAAAGTAAGAATGATTTCATGAGGCAGAAATTGGTAGGATCTGAAACTTCATTATCTGTAAAATATACTCCAGGAGTGAGAACAGTATGACCAGAAGTATCTTTGGAGGGACCAGGAACAAGACTGGAAGAGAATTAGGACCCAATTTTAAAGCAACCTAAGTGCCATGATAAAGAATCCACTTTTATAGGCAAGAGTAGTTATTCAAGGAAATAAAATAATCACATTTTCCAACCGCCTCAAGCTATCTCCTTTTCCTTCCTTCTTTTCTTCCTTTCTTCTTTGCTTCCTTTCCTTCCTTCCTTCTCTCCCTCTCTCCTTTTTTCCCTTATTTCTCCTTCCCATTTAACCACACACAAAATTCCAACAGCAGTGTAGAAAGTAGTGTTGAGGAGCTGGGCATGTGGGCAGGGACACCACCGAGGAAGCTGATTTGATATAACCTGGTGACGACAGCTTTGGCTCTTCTCATACCCCCTCCCGAGTAAGCACAGCATAGAGGAATATGAGCAGTCAGGAATGTTGCAATCAGGAATGTTGAAGCTAGAAGGGAGGTAAGCAAGTCTGGTGTTCCCAACCTGACAACACATCAAATAGCTGTGACAGCCTTTGAAAGTAGAGATTCTGGGATCCAGCTTCAGCTTTACTGACACAGAGTATCCAAAAGGAGACCTACCAATCTGCATTTTTAAAAGCCCCTCCAAAGTGATGTGTAGACCAGTAATTGAAAAGGATAACTTCTTTATTTTTTGATGAAATAACTAAGTCCCAGAGAAGTCAAGAGGCTTGCCAAAATCACAACGAGGTAGTAGCAGGGTCAGAACTCAAACTCAGGGCTCCCAATCCTCAACCTAGTAGCATAGCCCAGCATCAGTTCTTATCTTGGTGTTAAATACATTCCTGCCCATGAACAGTGATCACAAAAGCAGGGAAGGAGAGAGGGTGGTAAGGGTCAAAAAATACCTATCGGGTCCTGTGTCCACTACTTGGGTGACAGGATCATTAGAGGCCCAAACCTCAGCTTCATGCAATATAGCCATGTAACAAAACTGCACGTGGACCCCTGGATCTAAAATTTAAAAATCAATAAATAATACAAAAGAAATATATTCCTATTTTTCTCAAATATTCTTCAGAATATGAATTGGGAATCCCTTTGTTTTACAAAGCTGGTCTCATATGTTTAAGTAAATTTAACCAGATAGTTGTTTTCTGGGTCTTCCTCTAAGTATTAACAAACATTTACCATACACTATAAAGCATTACACTATTGTTAGGATGATTAACAAGATTACCAAAGTGAAGGGCTCTTGCTACAATCCTTTTTCCAGCTTTTTCATTCTATTATTTAGAGACATGTAAACACATCCGTTCATTTCAGCAAAATGGCATGTTCCACACAAAGGTTTTGAACATTGTGCTCAGCTAGAGAATCTTTCTAGTGAGTGCTCATAGGGGACATTAAAATAAGTATTTGTCTTTGTTTCAAGTTTTATGAAATTAAAAGTAATCCAATTATTCAATCCTTCATTTAAATATTTAGTCCAAAGAACAGAAGATTTGGGATCGAGTCATAATCCAGCCATTTAAATCTATGAGACTTTAGGCACATCATTGCCCTCCTTCCTGAGTTTCAGATATTTCTTCAGCAAATAAGGGTAAAAATCCAAACTCCCAGACCTACCACTTACTTCACTGGGTCACTGTATAAATTCCATTGAACAATGGCTGTGAAGGGGCTCAGAAAAGACCTGCTTGTGAGGGCACAAGACATGCAGGAGGAAAAGGCTTTTAGGAGTTCTTTTGTCTCCCCTAGCACAGGTTATCTGACCATCAGGGTCACAGGTGGAACTCGTTGTGGACATGGCAAGTGAGAAAGCACCCAAGGTGCCCTGAGAGATTATTTGCATGTATTCTGAAAGGCCACATACTTTCGTGGGATTAGTGGCATACGTGGTAAGGAAACTCATAATTACATTGCAAATTTAAAGTATACTCCGTAGGAAGAAGCCAAAAGCAGAAAAAGCATAGATGTGGTTCAGAATTTTTTTTTCCTCTCGTCAAATTTAAGTTTTGAATTTTACAAAAAAAGAAAAAGAATGCTGAAGCAGTCATATTTTAAGATTTTTAAAAAGCTTAGAGACATTTTTTTAAAAAAGCAAAGATGATACCTACACTGAATGCTTATTTAAAAAAAAAAAACAAAACTCTGACTTGGGTTTCATGAAGTACAGGCATGTGCTCACTCTGTAATTCTCAAAGACTATTTTCAAAATTTGGTCAAATTAAATTTCAAAGGTCAGCAAAGTGTATAATCATGTTCGGGTTCATTTTTTTCCCCTAAGTTTAAGAAACTGACATGTATTCTTTTTTTAGACTATCTTAATGCATGAAAAAAGAGTAAAAGTTATCTTACAGCATATATTTTTCTGTAAAAGTAGCTACATTTAAAATTAAATTATTTACCAGGGGTATTCATTTTCTATAAGCAGGCTGGAGATGGAGGTTCTATTTACATATTTACACTATTGTGGTACAGTATAGTACTAAATATTTTACAGGCCAGCAATCAAAAGAATTACAGCTGCTAATAGGAAACACTAAATCTGAGGATTCTGGCATGACTGTATATAGCTGGTTGGAAAAATCTTTGCTGAATTGAACGGCTTTCTCATTAGAGATGGCCTTGTTTACACTGTACTTAGAGTTCTGTGTGCCATTTTGGACTCCTCATTGAAAAAGCATAAACCATTTTTTAAAGGAGCAGAAGTGGGAAATAAAATGGAAGCCAAGATTATATGGAATAAATTCTACAAAAAAAGAAAAAAGAAAGACAAAATACACATAGTTGAATATCGTAATGTATCCAGAAAATAGATGAAGTGGCTCAAATATGGATGAATATATTCAAATATTTCAGAAATATTATTTCATAAAAATGAGAAGAATTTTAATGGCTGAAGAAGTAAAACTTGATTTTTTAAAATTTGAGAACATAGTTAATGTTAAAGAGGGTCAGCAAAGAATATTGCTTCTCAACTTGAGATGATTAGAGAAGAGGTCAAATGCCTTTAGAAAACAGCTTGTTATGGACCTGGCAAGTCAACAGGATTTATGAACCGTCTCACTATGAATTTGGTCATTCTGAGGGTAAAGAAAATCCCAACTTAATTTTGGAACGAAGATCAATGTGACTACTACCGTCCTTACGTCTTCTCAACGAACTTCATGATTCCTCCCAGGCTGGTGAGAGTAGGTAGTTGATGACCATTTGTGGAATGGATAGGCGACTCTTTTCTGTTACCTACTCTATCACCTTCAGGATCTATTCATCCTTTGAGTTTGATATCTAAGGTGGCAATGAAATATTTCTTATACCAGAAATACACTGAAGCTCAGAGAAGGAGAGCTGAAATTTTAGGAGGGTGCTAGATCAGCAAGAGGATGCCCCAGGTAATATCCTTTCCGTCTAGAGAGGAACATTTGGCTCTAGGAGGGCATTTAGTCTATGAGTTCAGAACAGGAATGGTCTTAGGCATCTGATCCACCCTACAACATTCCCAGTCTGAACGAACTCACCCTGATTCTATTGCAAATGAGCTAGACAACAGTGAAGAGTAGTTCTAGTCTGGGTTTGGATAAACTGTGAAATATTTCAAGAATTGTTGTATAGGCTCTCAACCATTTCCCTAGAAATGTGCACATTCAAAATGTCATTTTGTTTTGCAATACCATCTTTTCTTTTTATTTTTTTACTTTTTATTTATTTGTTTATTTCTTAAAGCCTACAGTACCCAGGATTCCTAGACGGTCTCCCATCCAAGTACTAACCAGGCCCAACCCTGCTTAGCTTCTGAAACCAGACAAGACCAGGTGTGTTCAGGGTGGTATGGCCATAGACACACTACATTTTCTTTGTACATTTGTTAGTTGATGGATATTTTGGTTGATTCCTTGCATTAGCTATTGTGAATAGTGCTGCAATAAGCATAAGGGTTCAGGTATTCCTTTGACATACAGATTTCCTTTCCTTTTCCTTTAGATAAATATCCAGTAGGGGGATTGCTGGATTGTATAATAGTTCTACTTTTAGTTTTTTGAGAAATCTCCATACTGTTTTCCATAATGGCCATATTAATTTATATTCCCACCAAATAAGAATTCCTTTTTCTCCATGTTGTCACCAGCATCTATTATTTTTTGTCTTTTAATAATAGCCATTCTAAGGTAAGATACCTCATGTGGTTTTGATATGTAGTTCCCTGATGATCAGTAATGTTGAGCACTTTTGTATACCTGTTGGTATGTCTTCCTTTTAGAAATGTCTATTCATGTCCTTTGTCCACTTTGTGATGGGATTGTTTTGGTTTTGTTTTGCTTTGTTTTTGCTGTTAACTTGAGTCCATAGCATATTCTGGATATTAGTCTATTGTCAGATGAATAGTTGGCAAATATTTTCTCCCATTTAACATGTTGTCTTTGTTTCCTTTGCTATGTTTAATGTAGTCCCATTTGTCTATTTTTATTTTTGCTGTCAGTCTTAAGGCAAACCTAGTTTGATCTGGTACTTCTGAAATCTCATTGGCTCAAGTAAAGCACAGGTGTAAATCCTGAGTATTGGTTACTCTCGATCCTGTATGTCTTCTGTAATCCAGAGACAGATTCATGTGTCAAGTTCACACTTGAACTGATCCTCTGTAACTTTACTGATTGTTGTTAAGGCCGAACAGAACCAGACTGGCTTTCACATTACACAACAATCACGACCCTATGTAATAATTATAGACTTATTCTCTAACACCTCTTAAGCACTTAGATAATGAGAAATGTCTTGATGAAAATACCTGTAACCACAGAAGATCAAGGGAATAAAAAACCTCAATGAAGTGTGAAAGTGGTAGAAGTGAAGACATAGATGGTTTCGCTTGGGCCAGAGATAGATTGTGAAACATTTGAGAGTTTAACATACTTTCAGTACTGCCAGTTTACTTTGCTGTAATGCGGTGTGTTGAATGTTATTATGCTGACAAACCCCCAAAATTAAATGACTTGAAAACAAGTCATTCTTCATCAAATATCTTTCTAGGATGGTGTTTAGGAGGATAAGGCCACTCTCCTTGCTCTTAGTCATGGACCAAGATTCTCCCACCTTCTGTTTCTACCATCCTTCATGCATCAGCATCTTCAGCATCCAGCTAACAGAAAAAGAACATCAAAATGGACATGTGGGAGGAGCTATGAACCAGTCCTGAGAGTGGCATGCAATATTTCTGCTCACATCCAGTCACTTGGTCAAATCTAATTGCAAGGGAGACATAAAAATGAGAACTTCTCGTATGCCCAGGAACAGGCAGAGAATGGAATATGGCAGACAGCAAGCAGAATTTCCTATATTCACAGTCGTGATTATTGAATTCTGTTCTTTTCCAAGGTCATTTTGTCTTCAGCCAGGATTCCATTTCAAGGAAACATATTTCTTCACTCTACAATATCATTGTTGAAGTAGATCCTGCTGCCTCTGTGGTAGTTCATCCAATATCTTAAAACCTTTAAAAGATAATTTGTAACCATATATAATTCACCCAAACTAAGAAACCATGAGAGAGAGCTAATCTCGTGTACTTATTATACAATGAGACACATAATGAGATGGATCTTTATTATTCACTATATATTTTAAAAGAATTGCAGTGGAGAGTGATTGTTTATGTTCATCATAAGATAATATCCTTATCATTGCTTTGCCTAAGACTGAAAAAAAATTGTCTGTAATTCAGGCCACACAACCCTCTGAAGCCCTTTTCCATTCAGTCAACCCCCATTAAAGCAGAAAACTCGTCTGTTTTGGATTGTTGAGGTTGGAAACTGAATAATACCACTTCTCCAAAATAGATTTAATTGTAGGGCTGGTGAATGGCTTCCTGACCTGTTTGATGGAGAGTGTGAGCCCAGAGGAAAAACATGGTATATGAGTTTTCATATCCATTAGTCTAAAAGAATCAGAATTAGGTTATATTTTTAAAGGCAATTATAATGAACTATTACTATTTTGTTTTGCATTATAATCTTACCTAGACTTATTTAACATATTTAATGTATAATTTTTTAAGGCTAAGTAGTTCTACATAGGATTTATTATTCAATCATTCTTATTTATTGAATAAAATATTTTGGAGATTAATTTTTAATAAGTCTAAATACCCAAATAGCCAGGAATGGTGATTGAGGATCACATTTTAAAAACCTATCCCTCAAAAAGGAAATTATAATATCTTGGGAGACAGGTATGGTTTGAAGGTCACCCGTCTTCAAAGTGGGTTCAATATCTGACCTAGTGGAATCACTCTCCATTCCCCAGGACTAGGTGACACTCAATGTTCTGGGAAAAATAAACATGTGCAAATAACAAGAAGAATTTTGAGAAATATGAGTAAGCTTTGAAAATTTGGATACTGAAAATAGAAAGAAAGAAAGAGAGGGAGGGGGAGGGGGGAAGGGAGGGAGAGAGGGAGATGATAGGGAGCTAGGAAAAGAGAAAAAAGGAATGAAGAAAAAAGTAATAATAATTTGCCTTTTAAGATAATATAAGGTGCGACTGGGCACAGTGGCTCACGCCTGTAATCCCAGAACTTTGGGGGGCCGAGGTGGGCAAATCACCTGAGGTCAGGAATTCAAGACCAGCCTGACCAACATAGAAAAACCTCGTCTCTACTAAAAATATATAATTAGCTGGGTGTGGTGACGCATGCCTGTAATCCCAGCTACTCAGGAGGTTGAGGCAGGAGAATCACCTGAACCCAGGAGCGGAGGTTGCAGTGAACCGAGATCATGCCATTGCACTTTAGCCTGGGCAACTAGAGCAAAAATCCATCTCAAAAAAAAAAAGAAAAAGATAATATAAGTGCTACATTTTTATTTTCACCCATCCAATTGCTTTTCTTATCCTTTCCTGATATGTAATTGCCTCAGATGCAAGCCTATGTGAAACTAATGAAGATCAAGCTAAGAGCTTCTCACTGGCCTGGTTCCCTTTCAAGTTCTAAGAAGAAGGGGTTCCCTTTCAAGTTCTAACTAGCAGCTGCACATAGTTTTAGGTTTTGTAAAATTCGAAAACCTAAGATTTTTTCGTATTATTTTTCTGAAAGTGGATTCTTATAATTGTATAACCTTCATGCACCACAAAATCTAGATCCCACCCCTGATTGCATGGTTGACTGGTATTCAAACAGGAGGATATTCAAAATAACCCCCATTAAAATGCCTTCTGAGTTCCAGATTATTTCTTCAAATGTACTAACAATCTCATTAATTGATAGGCCTCTTTCTTTAAATAAGTGACCAATTCCTAGCTCAATTAAAAAAAATAGCAATGAAGTTTATTTGAAGTAGAGCTACACAGATAACCATGGAATGATAACCAGGATAGAAAAAATAGTGCTGCATCTAAAGATATCCATGTATTCTCAATACAAATATTTATTGAGCAACTCGTACATGTGAGGCACTGTTGTATCTGCTGGGGACACATTAATGAACAAAGTAGATTAAAAAAAAATACTCTGCACTTGTGGATCTATTTAATGATGTGGGTAAAATGATACAATGAGTAAAAAATGAAGTTCATCAGAGGCTGTTGAATGCTACGGAGAAAAATTAAAAGTAAGGAAGGTCTTTTTTTTTAAAAAAAAAAAAAAAAAAGGCTGGGAGGTTAGGGGTGGTAGTTTTAAATAGGCCAGCATGGAAATATCTCATGAAGGTAACATTGAGTTGATATCGGAAGAAAAAATATGCCAGGCAAGAAGAACTGCAAATCCAAAGCCCCCGGGGAGGGAGTATGTACAGGTGCTTCAAGGACAGTTAGGGACCAAGAGGCTGAGCAGAGTGAACAAGAGGAAGAGATGGAGGTAAATATGAGATTAGAGAGACACCAGGGGCCCCGGGTCACTGAGGGCCTTAAACCATTAAGAGGGCGTAGTATTTACCCTGAATAAAATAGGACACCATTATGGGATAGTGAGCAGGAACTTGCAGGGATTGGGCATACATTTTAGGAGGATCACTCTATCTGCAACATAAAGAATACGTGTGGGTGGGTGGCTGGAGAAGTAGCCGGGTCCATCATTAAAATATCAGTGTTTCAAGGTGGGCTTATTAAAGCAATTTTAGTTGCTCTGTATCATAGAAACAATAAAAAAATACAGAAACACTCCCCAACACCATCGTGGGTTTTTTTCTTTGCTTGTTTTTTTTTTCTTAATATTTTAACTTTTATTTCAGGTTCAGGGGTACATGTGCAGCTTTGTTATGTAGGTAAACTTGTGACTTGGGGATTTGGTGTACATATTATTTTGTCACCCAGGTACTAAACGTAGTACCTGACAGTTGGTATTTTTTTTTACTCCTCTCCCTCCTCCCACCATCCACCCTCAAGTAGGCCCCAGTGTCTATCGTTCCTCTCTTTCTGTCCATGTAGTCTCATTATTTAGTTACCACTTATAAGTGAAAACACACAATATTTGGTTTTCTTTTCTTGCAAATCGCCTGCAGCAGCTCCATCCATGTTCCTACAAAGAACATGATCTCATTCTTTTATATGGCTGCATAGTATTCCATGGTATATATGTACCAAATATTCTTTATCCAGTCCATCATTGATGAACATTTAGTTTGATTCCATGTCTTTGCAATTGTGAATATTGGTGCAGTGAATACATGCATGCATATATTTTAGGGTAGAATGATTCCTTTTGGCATATACCCAGTAGTGTGATTGCTGAATTGAATGGTAGTTCTGTCTTTAGTTATTTGAGGAATCACCACACTGCTTTCCACAATGGTTGAAGTATTAATAATTTATATTCTAAACAGCAGTATATAAGCATTTCCTTTTCTCTACAACCTTGCCAGCATCTGTTATTTTTTGACTTTTTAGTAAGAGCCATTCTGAGTGGTATGAAATGGTATCTCATTGTCATTTTGATTTGTATTTCTCTAATGATTAGTGATTTTGAGCATTTTTTCATATGCTTATTGGCCATATGTATGCCTTCTTTTGAAAAGTGTTTATGTCCTTTGCCCACTTTTTAATGGGGTTGTTTGGTTTTTGCTTGAATGTTTGTTTAAGTTTCTTGTAGATTCTGGATATTAGAACTTGGTTGGATAATATAATTTGCAACATTTCTCCCGTTCTGTAGGTTATCTGTTTACTCTGTTAATAGTTGGTGTTTTATTTTTTAATTTTGAGGGGTTTCAATTGGGTTTGGGGGGTTTTCCTATTGAGTTGTAGGAGTGCCTATGTATTGTGGATATTAATATCATATCAGATATGTGGATTGCAAATATTTTCTTTTAATCTATAGGTTGCCTTTTCACTATCTTTTCTTCCTTGCTCTGCAGAATCTTTTTATTTTGATGTGGTCTCACTTGCCTATTTTTGCTTTTTTGCTTATGCTTTGATGCTGCCGTGGATTAGAAAACTTAATATTGTTAAAATGTCCACACTGTCCAATAAAATCTCCACCAAAATTCCAATGATATTTTTTATAGAAATAGAAAAGCAACCTTCAAATTCATAAGAAACCACAAAAGACTGTGAAACACCGAAACAATCTTGAAAAAAACAAATCTGGAGGTCTCATATGTCCTGATTTCAAAACATATTACTAAGTGACAGTAATCAAAGCAGTGTGCTACTGGCACAAAGACAACAATAAAACGAATAGAACAGAATAGAGCCCAGAAATAAACCCACACATATACAGTTAACTGAACTTTGACAAGGGTGCCCACAATATGCAATGAAGAATGAAAAGTCTTGAACAAATGGTGTTGGGAAAACTGGATATTCATATGCAAAAGAGTGAAATTAAACCCTTATCTTAAACCATATACAAAAATCAGCTCAAAGGACTGAATTGTAGGACCTGAAGCTGTAAACCTAGAAGAAAATTTAGGGAGAAAATTTCATGGCATTGGTCTTGGCAATAATTTGAGATGCTTTCTTAGGGAGAGTTTCAGTTAAGAAAATTTTTCTTAAAAATAATCATTATAAAGTAATCTATAAACCTCAAGTAAAACAAGTTTTGGTTGGGGCTTTCTGGTTGTCTTAGTCAACTCAGGCTGCGTAACCAAGTACCATAGACTGGTGGCCTAAACAGAAATTTTCTCACAATTCTGAAGGCTGGGAAGTCCAAGACTAAGACTGGCTGATTTAGTTCCTGTTGAGGGCTCTTCCTACATGCAGATGGCTGCTTTCTTGCTCTGTCCTCATGTTGGTAAAGAGCAAATGCTCTTGTGTCTCTCTCTTTTCTTAGAAGAACACCAGCCCTATTGGATTAGGGCCTCCTCCATCTGACCTCATTTAACCTTTATCACCCCACAGGCCCTGTGTCCAAATACAGTTACATTGGGGGTTAGGGCTCCAACATATGAATTCTGGGGGAAACAAGATTCATTCCATAACACTGGCCTAATATTTTTCAGAAAAATTGGCCTTTTACCATGTCATTGTGTCAAAAATGTGCTAAGGAAGTCCAGCTTATCCTCTATCATTTGCAGTTCAGACATCAAACTCATGCTTTCATTTCCATCTTGAATCTTTTTATTGCTCTATGTTACTTGGGAGCATCACTGACAAGCCAGAAACAAGTATTATATATTTCCAGATACCACATAATATTTTACTCATGAATAAGCATATATGCTTCATCTTTGTGCCAGGCTGTGTGTGTGTGTGTGTGTGTGTGTGTGTGTGTGTGTGTGTATGACAGGGTCTCACTGTGTTGCCTAGGTTGGAGTGCAGTGGCATGATCTAGACTCACTGAAGCCTCAATCTCCTGGGCTCAAGCGACTCTCCTGCCTCAGCACCACAGGCTTGTGCCACCATGCCTGGCTAACTTTTGTATTTTTTGTAGAAACAGGGTTTCATCATGTTGCCCAGGCTGCTGAGCTCCTGAGCTCAAGCAGTCCACCCACCTCAGCCTCCCAAAGTGCTGGGATTACAGGTGTGAGCCACCATGCCCAGCCCCAGGCTTTTGTTTATGAAAATCATCTGTGAAAACAAAGGGTAAAATGTGTCTGTTCTTAATCTTAACTCTGCAAATACATGTATTGTGCAAGCTACCATGTGTAGTATGATTTAACGGCGTAATCTTATAAAGTAGCTAAATATCATGCCTTCTCAGGGTATCCTATTTAAATTTAATATGCAGTTTTATGATTGATTGGCAAAGATTGCCATCTGTGCATATCACTGTCAAATGCTAGTTTCTACAGTCTCATCTCCATAGTTAATCAGAGCAAAGTAAATATCAAAATGGTGAATTTTGCAAATCATAATTTTGTTTACTCTAGAGAAGCTATTTGACCTGCAGGGAAATTTTCAATAGAGAAGTATCACTGGTATTGATTGGAAACAAGTTTCATAACCCTGTGATATTGATAACAATGAGTAAAACATTTAATATTATAAAGCGGGAAAAATGTATGTAATCATCCAGTTCCAGTTACTCTCCCCTTAAACTCAAGGGTAAGCCTCCCCTCACTTTGAGTGGCAGAGCATCAAAATGGTTCCAATGTGTGGCCAACAGCATGAGCTACAATACACAGGAGAGAGTGGGGCGCAGGAATATAAACAGCAGTATAATTGTGACCTGAGGTCCCCACTCTACACCCTGTGTCTGGAGACCTGAGGTCTGAAGGACTGTTTCTGCTCATTATATTCCGCTGGAGCCCCACCCAGGTTGTTGGGACCTCCAAGCCTACCACACTTCCTAATAGGAAATTGTTCTTTCTCCTCAGTGAGGAATATCTAGAAAAGAAATCAGCAGTCTCCACCCTCCCGGGATGTTATCTCACCAGAATTATGGAGTTGGGTGGAGACATAAAAGCAGCTGAAACTTAGAGCAATCTGGCTCCATCATCTGTTATCTCATTGATTACCATTGATTCAGGTGATTTGACCCTCAGTTCTCTTCCTCTTTCGTCTCTCCCTTTAGGTTCTTCCCAAAGCCTTGTGTTCAAGTAAAATGAATGACTCAGTTAAAGAGAATGACCTAGGTGGAAGATTCCCCTGGAAGATAAAGAGTAATAAAAGTGAAAACAATAGCTGCTAAATAATGGGAATGTACTAGCTGCCAGGGAATGTGGTAAATGCTTTCCAAACGTTTTCTCTTCTAATCCTTGTAATAGCCCTAGAGCTAAGTACTGTAATTATCTTTATCAGCAGTGAAAGCCTAGAAAACTACAGTAACTTGCCCTAGAGCCTGCAAGGAGGAAGTGGCTGAACCAAGATTTGAAATTTAACCCGTGTTTTCTAACTCCTAAATAAATGTCTTAACAGGAACATTTTTGGTAGGTCTATATTTTCTATGTGCCATTGTTTTTAATATGTAGCAAAAAAGGCAGCTCTCAGCTGGTCCTGGCTTCAGTGATGGCTCCCAGGGTTCCCAGCGGCATTCAGCAACATCTTCCCTGTGAGAGGCCTTCATAGATGCTTCAGTATTGGGAGCTGCTTTTGATTGGGGTTTCTTAGCAGCTGCTCCACTGAGACCCTCATTGTCCCACTCCCTTTGGGCTTCATGTTGGGGGTCAGTGCTAAGTATAAAGTCCTGATGGCTACACTAGATGAGGGGAGCTATTTATTCAGCATGGTAGCAGGACTCTGGCTCAGGAGAGGGCCCATATCATGGTCAAAAAATAAATTGAAAAAGATTTAAACTAGGGAAGCAATGTCTAGCAAAAGGCCAGAAAAGATGAGAAATGACCTTCAGCAGACAAACGACTACAAGGTCAGTAGACACAAAATATGGGAGCAGTGGAGAACATGGATGAAAGATAGATCAGAACTGTGTTACCATCCAGTGGTTCCACTGAAATGGAACAGTGTGGAGAACTGGGAGTATTTGTTCATTGGTTAGTTTGATTTCTCTTTGTTTTTTGTAGGGGGCTGGTTCTATAGAAAGGGATGGGTCTGTGGAGTAAATGGTCATGAGTAGTGCTAGCCACACACACACTTTAATACTGCTGAATGCAGCAGACCAGCTGGCCATTACTCTTACTGCCCCCTCATAGGGGACCATACACAGCTACATCATTCCTCCTCCAAAACTGCCTTCTGGCAAAGTTATCTCTTTTAAGAAATGTGTGCATCCTTGAATTTCTTTAAGGGAAGCAAATGTGTGGAACAAGAAAACACCTCAATTCCATTTGCTAAGGCATTTTGCAGACCCACTGACCCTTCCTTAATTCCAAATGAAATCTCAAAACTCTATAAAGAAACCCACCAAATGGGTTACAGCAAAGACTTTCTTACAACCTGCTGTTATGTCCAAAATTAGAAAAATCTGGAGATTTGGGAAATTCCAAAACATTGGGTCATATGAAAATTTTTTTCTTTTTTTTTTTTGAGACAGAATCTCGCTCTGTCACCAAGGCTGCAGTGCAGTGACACAATCGTGGCTTACTGCAGTCTTGACCTCCTAAATTCAGGTGATCCTCCTGCCTCAGCCTCCATTGTACTACAGGTGAGCACCACCATACCCAGCTAATTTTAAAACTTTTTATAAAGATGGAGTTTTGACATGTTGCCCAGGCTGGCCCTGAACTCCTGGGCTCAAGCCATTCACCAGCCTTAGCTTCCTAAAGTGCTGGGATTACAGGCGTGAGCCACCACACGCAGCCCCCGTAGGAAAACTTAGTCTCAGTATTAGCCTTTGCATGCATCACCTGTAAGTTAACCAGAATGTTACTTTCAGAATTTCCATGCAGGTGAGGAAGCTAGAAGGTGCTCTTGTATTTTTTTAATGATTAGTGAGAAACTTCATAATAGAGATGTAAACAGAGTCTGTTCTCCCCAGCTTTCGAATCAGACAGCTTGAGTTTAAAACCCACTTATGAGCTTGAACATACTACTTAACACAGAGTCACTTGTCTATGCCTCAGACTCCCCGTGGTCAAAGGGAAAATACAGTGCCCACTTCAAAGGGTTATTGTGAGGATTCAGTGAGATAATGTATGCAAAGCGCTGTGCCTGGAACAGGGAAAGTGCTCCAGAAGTTTTATTATTATTATTATTAACATTATTGTTATTGCCATCATCATCCTTATACTTGGTTATTTTTAGTCTGCCCAGTCCTTTAGTTACTTTTTCAAACTTCTGCTAAATTTTTGCTTGGGCTCCATCTAATTGCCTGTGACTCAAAAGAGAATTCACCACATCCAATTGTTTTCTAAAGAATGTCTTTGGAAAATTCACAACTGATCATTTTGATACCAGCATCTAAGGTTAGGGCTACCTTATCCTTCATCACCTTCTTCTTTTATTCATAATACCATGATATGGACTGTTGATAAAATTATATTTCAAAAATAAGTAGCTTGTTTGAAGGCATCTATAATTTCAGCCCAAACTGACTAATTAGGCTAACTTTCAGAAAGTTAAGTAAGTAGTCTAATTCTCAGTTAACTTACTACCTACCAAGTAAAAATGTACTGCCTTTTAAAATCCACAACTAACCTCTCTCAAGGCAAACCTTCTATTTCTAATATTTGAAGTATTTAATGAACAAGCCTTTTGAGGGGTCCTCTTGTGGTTAATACATATATTTTTCTTCGTTGTTTTCTACGCTGTTTTTGTTTGCTTGTTTTTTGTTTTGTTTTGTTTTTTGTAACAGAGTCTTGCTCTGTCGCTTACATTGGAGTGCAGTGATGCAATCATAGTCACTGTAACCTCGAACTCCTGGGCTCAAGCAATCCTCCCACCTGTGCCTCCCAAAGTGTTGGAATTACAGGCATGAGCTACTGTGCTCAGCCTTTACTCTGTTTTCTACTTTTTATTTGTTGCAAGAGGAATATGTTTATTTTAACGAATACTAGTCTTCCCCATCTTACTCCCCTGAGATTTCAGTGTTAAAAGTTGATTTGGGTGTTTCCACATATGTCTTTATGACAAGCTTCTGCTGACACTCCTTGGCCCAGCCTTCCATAAACATATCCAGCCCAACCTATTAGGTTGAATTGTACAAAATTGCCATTTTCATAGGTCCCCACTATTCTTTAATACCAAGCCTCAAACTGAGCCAGACACTAAATGTCCTGTTTTACACACATGCCTTACTCATTCCTTCATGGTTTTGCTTTTGTGGCTTCACTTTTGCTGGATGGTCTCCACACCCAACCCCAGCTCTACTCTACCTGGACGTTTTTTAACTCTCCTTCAAAGATGAACATCCTTCAGCGTCTTAAATTCCCTTTACTTTCATTGTCTACATCACATATTCTGCTTGCCTTTGTAATACAACTTCTTGTTTTAGTATTTATATACTATTTAATACAGATGTCACTTGTTTTGTTGCTTTTATTTTCTCTAGTTGCTTGATGTTCTCTTGACATAACTAGACTTTAGTGCTTTCTAGAAAAGGACTATGTTTAGTATATCTGTACTTATTCAAGTGCTGATCCAAGGACATAGGACAAAATGTAAAAGTTAATGAATATTTTCATAATACAAAGCCTCTTTTTCTATAAGATCATTCACTAATACTGACATTTGCTAATACTTCAGACTAGAGAGTCTCAGTACTATTACTTTTTCTTGATAATTAATTTTGATTGTAAGAGCATTTAATATGGGAATCAATTATGCAAATGACCTTGGACACTAGGTTCACTTCCCAAAACAAACTATATTCTGAGAAAACTTGTGGTGCCAAAATTTAGAGTGAAACCCCAGGCTATTAATGATGCTCACATTGCTTTACTACAACATGGTAAGTACTCAGTGATTTGTCATGGAAATTCAATTAAGTCTTCTCATTTTTTTTATGCAAAAGTCCAATAAAATATCAGTCACTATTTTTAGATCTTCATTCTCAATATCTATAAAGCTAATACTATATTAGATTAATGTAATTTTATCAATATTGATAATTACTATACATTGTGAATCTTGTTTTTTGGATGTCATTTAAAGGATTGTCTTCCTGAGTCCTTAAGAAATAGGTGATTTAGGCCTTTAATGTTATTTAACCTTTTAGTGGAAAATAGAGTTTCCTTGTTTAAGAAAATGATCTCCATCTAGTGGACAAATTTTTGTATGACAACATACAAGGAAAAAATACCAAGGCTCCTAGAATATCTTATATCAAGCACTTTCTGACCTACTAATAAATGTTTTGGTTTTAGTGGTAATATTATGGCTTAAAAGTTTTAAGATTTAAAAATATCTTAAATATCTAAGTGACTTAAGATATTTAGCAATATTTGTTTCAAGACTTATAGTGGAGTGTCTCTGTAAGTTAAGACTTGCTTAATTTAATTGGAAAAAATATAATTAAAGAAAAAATTACTGATTTTTACAAATTTGGCATTTACTCAATTGAAATGAAAAAACTAAACCAAAGCCCACACTTCTGTATCTCTTACATTTCTGTTTGTGGACAGGAAGGAGAGGGTATTTTCTGTTTTTAATTTAGCAATAAGAATATCTTGATATTAAAGAGAAATAAACATTTTTATAGGTATTCATATTCCTAGGTCCTCCTCATGCTGATAAGCTGCCATGGCTATTTTCTTAGAAGAGAAATCTACTTTGCCAAACTCCCATTATTCAGAAGTTTTTAACATCTGCCAGTTGTATACTAAATACCTTCAAAAACCTTCTTAAGTACTACTCTCCATGAAAACTTCTCAGATATCCCAGCCTGAGTTAATCATTCGTCCTTTATTTTTGTATCTTAATGCACTCATAGTAGGTGCTTAATAAATGCCTATTTAAGCATACCCAAGGAGAGTCTGCTGAAGGTCCCTACTGTATGTCTATTGAATAATTAGAGACCATCTTCCCTTTCTTGCCTTCCTGGGAATTGCCAAGGTCCCACATACATATGTGCCTGTCCTATTCTGGTGAAACAGATGTCCCTTGTTTGGATGACACATATATTTGTGGTTTGTATAATTATGCAGTAGAGCTAGAGGGACTTTAGGAACAATCGATGATTCAATACAGTTAGCTCAGTGACTGGTTAATTAACTTTTCTAGGACCTGGTATCCTTGTCTGTAAAGTGAGTCTGTTCAACTGGATAATCTCTCATTGTCCTTCCTGAACCAAATAAATATATCTACGAAGTGACACAATTCTAGGAAAATTTTAAGTGGGAAAAACATATTTACAACTGGCCAAGCTTGATGATGAGTTTTTCCTCTTCTGTTTACTTGATGGATCGTTTTGGAGCCACTGTTATTTGATTGTAGATTCAAAAGTGACGTATGAAACATCTTCCAATCTTAGGGTCATAACTGTATTTATTAATAACTGCAATAAAGAAAATAAATGAATGTTTTAAAATTAGCTAGTTAATAGTTTGGATAAAGATTCTAATGGGGAAAATGTTAATGGCAGCAACACTTGAATTCACATGTTTATTAATTCAACAATTTTTTCTTTAAAGCCACACACCAGGCCGGGTGTAGTGGCTCACGCCTATAATCACAGCACTTTGGGAGGCCGAGGCAGGTGGATCACAAGGTCAAGAGATCAAGACCATCCTGGTCAACATGGTGAAACCCTGTCTCTACTAAAAATACAAAAATTAGCTGGGCATGGTGGTGCGAGCCTGTAGTCCCAGCTACTCGGGAGGCTGAGGCAGGAGAATTGCTTGAACCCAGGAGGCGGAGGTTGCGGTGAGCCGAGATCGCGCCACTGCACTCCAGCCTGAGTAACAGGAGCGAAACTCTGTCTCAAAAAACACACACACACACACACACCCCTGCTGGGCTGTCCTAAGCTATCACCCTCCTCACCTAAGAACACATGAAAGGTGACTTTATTTTAATACTGGTTGATGTTTCACTAGAAAGGTTCTTTGTGGAAAGTTTATCTAGATTATAAGGACTATGACGTTAAGAACTGTGTGTGTAGTTATTTTTTTCCCAGCTCTGAAATATGTATTGCTGAGCACAGTGTCTTTTATTCATTTAATCATTTACTCAAGCCACTATGCGTGGTTTTCAAAGTGCCAAGAATACTCTGAGTCTCCCCATTCATAGAGAGTTCACAGTCTAGGAATGGAGACTGGGTGCAAAACATTTTCAATTCATTATAAATTCTGTCATTAGGGAGTGGGAAAGTGTCTTGGGAGCATAGAGAACAGGGCCTTTCCTGAAGCTCTGATGTACCAGGGGAGCCTTTCAGGTGCAGGCTAAGTCTCAAGGATAAGTGACAATTAGGCAGCGAAAAGGATTGAGTAATTAGGAGAGCAGGAGGTTAGATGGTGATAGCCTGTGACAAGGAGATCGTGCTTCAATATGAGTTGAGTTTGAAGTACCCAGTAGATGAGGGCTGCAAATTGAGGCTGGAAAGGCAACTAATTGTAATTGAGAGCAGATGGTTAGACTGGCAGTCTAGAAAAGAAATTTTGACTTCATCCTGAGGGCAATAGTAAGTTACTAAAAAGCTTTAAACTGATGAATGACAGTAGAAAATGGATTCAAGACACTAATATAAAGGTGGTTATAATAATAGGCGAAATTTGATGGAGACCTGAATTTACAATATTGGTTGTAGGGATGGAAGGAAGTGGGTACAACAGAAATGAATGCTCAGATAAATGTAGTAGGGTGGGAGGGTGCAGGGAGAAGCCCAGGTTTGGGAGAACAGCATTAGGCACAATATGGGCATTTGTTGAATCGAATTCAAATATTTAATGAATTGCTGTGTATTTGTTATTTTCCAAAAGGAATTTTGTCCTTAGAAGATTATTTTTTGCAGAATGTTTCCCTTTTAATTGAAGTTGAGTTTGGAAAAACCTGTATCTTTTATCTGGTCAGTTAACAAGAGTATCCAGGAAAATAAGAATATGAAGTCTACGTGTTTTTCTTTTATGTATTTCATATAATCATATTTTAATGGCAGGAATTAGGTATAAATTTGATTCCTGCTAATTCCACTGTCAATTCCTCAGCTGAAGGTAAACACTTTGTGAAAATATCAACAGGCATTCGAATGTTCACAACAACATAATTCCTTCTCCTTCCTTTACAGTTTTGATGTGGACAATGGCACATCTGCGGGACGGAGTCCCTTGGATCCCATGACCAGCCCAGGATCTGGGCTAATTCTCCAAGCAAATTTTGTCCACAGTCAACGCCGGGAGTCCTTCCTGTATCGATCCGACAGCGATTATGACCTCTCTCCAAAGTCTATGTCCCGAAACTCCTCCATTGCCAGTGATATGTAAGTACAAGGGTAGGCAAAGAGAAGAGGGAGCTCCTACAGAAAACCAAGTAAATTTATATCTACAGTTGATGATTTAATAAAACTAATGACTTTTGCTCAACTGAATCACTCTTTTCCAATATAGAAAGAATATGAATAAAAATATACAAGCTAGAAATGAATGGTAGATTTAACTTGAGTACACTGTCACTCTTGATTAACACACATACACACACACACATACACACACACAGACACACACATGCATTTATTTTCCCAGAAAATACACTTTCTGAGAAAACTGAGAATTAAATTTGTAATGAAAACTAACACTTAATCATTAGCTTATATTTATGTAGAACCTGAGTTTTAGCTTCCGAACTACATGGATATTTTCTAATATTTTGAAAAGCTTTCAACTCAGTTTGAAAATTCCTGTGATAACAGACTATCTAGCATTTTGAATATATTTCAATTGATGTATGTACAGATGTTAGCACTGGTTTGTCAGATCGTTTAAGAAATCTTTGCGGGGTTTTGCCAAAATTAAACCAATTTTTAAATAAGGATCATTAGAGGCAAGCACAGAAAACATTAGACAGCCTTGAATATCATTTAAGACATGGTACAGCTTGGAAAATAATGAAAACTGACAAGCAGGTTTGCAGACCATATACCATCACTTGCTTATTTTCTCAATGCATTTCATTCTTGTTATAGTGTTCATGTTTTTCTACATAGGTCTTTAGTCTCACTCAATACCTACGCTATCATTTGTGGCACCTCTGCCTCTGCATAGAATTGATCTTCATTTTTCTCTCTTGGTTTATACATTTGTTCAATAGCATTGTTACATATTTTCATGACACCCATCTCAAAAACTCGTAACAGGCTGCAATTTATCTTTTAAGAATTAGACTGTATGGGACCCCTGTCTGTCTAGTATTATTCTTGCTAGTCTCACAGAGCATCAGGGTATTGCAATAAGTCTACATGGGGTTCTAGAAATGAAATTATATTTTACTCATTTTTACAAACTAGGTAGTTGCTGTTTTATTAGCAGTTGTATTATTGATGTCTATCCTTCTTCATCCCCAAACAACTTTCTATTCCTAGTGGCCCTATTTCTATGTTATTTTTATCTCACTTTCTTAGATTTGAAATTGAAGACATTTATTCATCCACACATAATGAGAATGCTTCTTGAGCAAATATTGTGTATTTAAAGCTCTCAATCTGCGGAGTGGTGAGGTCTGGCATTTTAGACCATTGCAATAAAATACCAAGGGCACCATCCTTGAGGCATTTACAAAGCACTGCAGGAACATAGAGAGGAGATGGAGAGTTTTCCACCCAAGGGAAAGGTACAGAAAACACTGCGCTAAGGAAACAACACTTGCTAAATGTGAGGCATGGAAAATTACAGCTGAACTAAGGAATGACAATCTGTTTGATGTGAATAGTGAAACCTGGCAAGAGAGAAGAAAGATTCAAATACAGCCTATGGGACTGGAGAGCCACAGAGGTTTTTAGCTGGGTTTGACATGATCATATTCTGACTCTATTGTTGAATGATTGTGCAGCAAAGTGACTACAGGGAAGTATTTCATGTCGAAATTCACAGAAGTAAGGCAGGCTAAATATGATGAAGAGCTAGGTCAAGGGAGTGATGGCAGTGGAGCAAAGAGTTGCTTCAAATGCAAGAGGCTTAGAGAGAGAGAAAGGGAGAAAGAGAGAGTGCATGTGTGTGTGTGTGTGTGTGTGTGTGTGTGTGAGAGAGAGAGAGAGAGAGAGAGAGAGATGTATGTATGTATGTATGTATTTTGGGGGACAACCAGTGGAGAAGGAGAATCAAAGAGAATGCTGATGTTTTGACCATGAAAGAGTATGTAAATGGTGATGTGGACATGAGAAACAAAGAGCAGAAAATGTGGCAGATAACAGGTGATGAATTTGACTTGTACATGATGAGGCTACGGGAAACAAGACAGCAGTTAAAGTACCAGGACAGCAAACAGAAATAGTCCAGAAGACCAGGAGAAATGAGAATTTATGTAATTACTAGGTTTTTAAATGACAGTTGAGTAGAGCGTCATATTCAGGTAATAGCATTAGGAGCCCCTGGGTTAAGGAGTGAATTGAAAGTGGGAATGTGAGCAAGCCCAGGCATCTCTTCAAAAGGCTAATGAGTGAAGCAGGAAGAGAGAACTAAGGCTGCCTGACAGAGAATTAGGTTCAAGCAGAATTTTTTGGAATTCAGGATACTTGAGCTGAGGGAAGGCTCCAGGAGATAGAAAGAAACTAAAACTTCAAGAGGATAAAAGGGTTAAAGATGGAGCTCTAGTTGCTGACGTAGATGACATCATGAGCTGAAGTAAGGAGACCATCCTTGGAAAAGTAGTAGATACCAGAACTATATGCTTTAGGAAGGACAAAGAAGACCTGCCCGGCCAACATAGTGAGGCCTTGTCTCTACTAAAAATAAAATAAAATAAAAAATTAGCTGTGTACGGGTATGGCATGTCTCTACTAAAAATAAAATAAAAATTAGCATGCACATTTAGTCCCAGCTACTTTGGAAACTGAGATAGGAGGATTGCTTGAGCCCGGGAGTTCAAGGTTGTAGTGAGCTATGATCATGCCACTGCACTCCAGCCTGGGTGACAGAGCAAGACAAAACTGTGTCTGAAAGAAAAGAACAGAAAGGAAAAAAGAAAAGAAAGAAGCAGCAAGAAGAAAAAGAAGACGACGATGACGAAAAGAAATGTTTAGAGATATGAGCCATGAGTTCTCTAAACATTCTACTCCTCCATCTCCAAATGAATGAATGTAAAAGTAGAAGGTACGGCCATCAATAGCCAGAGGAGAGAGGGATGGGGCAGCTTGAGAAGAAAGGGAAAGGCTTAAAAAAGCCACTATACAGATCAAACAAGGGAACAGGGTAGAAGTGAGTAGAATACTGACCAGCCCCATAGATAATAATAAACAATATAAAATAGGCAGATGACTGAATTGAAAGTCATCTAATCCAACTTCATCAAAGGCAAGTCAACCATGATATTGATAAAGGAAAGGGGAAAACTTACAGTGAGTTAGTGGAGTCCATTTATAGAGTTATGTGTTCTACCTTTATAAACTGTAGTAAACTCAGTTTTGGATAAATTATTTCTTTCATACACTCTATTTAGTAAATATTAAATATATACATGTATTTATGAAAATCTTACAGCATTTTATATTTAAATATGAAATGCTTTTATTTCAAAATCAAACTTGCAAGGATTACCTCATTTTGCTGTGTGCCTCAAGAGTTTCTTTATCTGATCAGACTCAGGTAGGAATGACGAGTTTCATCAGACCAAAAGTCAACTCTATACGCTGCTGAAAAATGATGTGTTGACATGTTTAGCTTTTCAATTCTCCCTGGATATTTACATTGGAGAAGAAAGATGTTCCTTTGACACTGACTCCTAGAAAGCATTCTTTCTGCCAAAGAGATTAAGTTTCTGTGGAAAGAAAAGTAAATACAATAAATAATTACTATTTTAACATTTAATCTGACACTATACATATCTTCCACCATAAAGGACTGAGCCTTCTCTTAATTTGAATCTTCATATGCCATGTGTAAACTTTAATTTTCTTACCTTACCTAGTTCACAATAATGCTATGAAGACTGTCTTATGTCTATAATTCAACTGTGCTTTATAGAGAATGATGTTATAATATATTTAATTACTTGATGATTTTATATTAATTGTTCTAGTTAAGCTTTCTTATTGAGAAAATTTCTTAGAAATTTCAAATACAAACAGTCCGTATCTAATGAAGGGTATTTAAAATGAAGGTTTACGGTTATCTAATTGAACTGTTTTGGAAAACCTGTAAATACTCTTTAAGTTTAAATATAACTATTTACTATACTGGAAAAGTGAAAGAAGGAAAATAATTCCTTCTAGTAGATAGGATATCATCATCTTATCCTCTATGAATAGAAACCAGTGAAATAGCTGAAGAACAAAACAGTTAAAGATGGTAGCAAAAATAATAATAATAACATACATGGTGTGTGTATATTTGTCATCAGCTTTCCCAAGTATTTTCACACCAGTTATCTCATTTGATATACTCACAGTCCTTTTGATAGGGACATTGTTATGCCGTTTTACAGATTAGAAAGCCAAAGTCCAGTGAGCTTAATCTTTTGTTAAAAAAAAAAAAAAAAAAGCATTTTGATCATTTCTAGGAGCCCATAATTTTGATAATGCCATTGTGAATAAAATACTGTATTTTACTACAGCAAAAACTGCTGAGAAAGAGAAGTACCATTTGACCAAATTTATTAAACCAATGAATTACATAGCACTATGACAATTTGATTAAGAATAAATTAAAAGCTCAAAGAGGTAACAAAGTAAATATGCAGCCAACTCTTAGAAAATGTATACAAGTATGTAGTACTAGGCTAATCTCAGAATGTAAAAAATTAGCTTATATAAGGCAGAGGAGAAGTTCCTGGCCACTTCTGCTCAAAGACCATCACACAGTTTGTTAAGTATAGACGATGCAGTAGCAACTTAATTCTTAAGAAAAATAAGAAAAAGAAAAATGTCGTGTTAGCATGAGTCTAATAAATAAATACATGAAAATGAATTACCACTAACAGTAAAAAGGTTTTTTTATAATGGTAGAAACAACTAGATAAAAAAAGGTTGCCCAAGTGATGTCATGAAGAAACGTGAAGAAAATTACAGTGTAAATAGACAATATTTTTGTCTTCTTAATATTTCAGCATCTAAATAACAGTCATTTCTGTTGTTTCACCTCATCCAGTAATATAATGTCTGTATTGGGAAACACACAAAGATATGATACATTGCAAAGATTAAGAGAATTAGCAGAGACAAGGTAAATAGAATTAAGTCACAAAACTATGAATTTATTGAATATAAGTTACTTATCAAACTACTTATGCAAACTACTTAAGTTTTAAGAAATATTCAATTCACCAGGATGACTGACCCTCTATTCCCCATCCTCTGTTGAATTAACACTGACACAGAATGCAAAGATGATCCAATCGGCTCTTCACTCACATTCATATGTGTTGCTTCTACACACAGAATATGGGGTGGGGGGAATGCATTCAGCGGGGCAGTGAGCAGTAAGGAGGAGGTGAGTAGACTTGATATACCATAAAAAGCTGAAGCATACTTGGGAATCTAGCTAAGTTATCCCCATGCACTCTCTAGATGTCTCAGACCTCATTGATCAGGCCTTCGGAGTACCCCACTGGGGCATTTTCTCACCTGGTGAATAATACTCTCCCTACCCGCCATGTCAAACTACTATCCTTTCTTTGGCAGTTAGCAAGTCCCTCGCCACTTCTTGGGCCTCTAATGTGTGTTTTCAGTCACAGCCACTCCTCTCTACTTATTTTGCCTGCTGAGTATAAGAGTGGTATTGCTTCTAGTCCTGAGTTTGAAAAAGGAAGAAGAATTGCCTTTATGTCTATTTGTATCTTTTATTCCAGATTATTCTTCTTCCCTGGTCTTACTAGGAAGAATATAAATAAAAAGACATGTTGCATTACAAAGGTTCTAGTTTTCACGGGATCTATATGAAAAGTTTGTAGTTATCTCCTAGCTAGATTGCAAGACAATATTATGCTAATGAACATTTCAAAAGCATATCAATTCACTATCTTGAAAGCCTTCTTCCATTAACCAAACACAGAAAGGTACCATGGTCAAATCATCTCTTCCCCAGTTCCTGAGTTTTTTCCCCAAGTGGGCAGGTATCCTCACCCCTCACCCTATGGTGTAGGAGTGATGGGACTAGGGCCAGCATTCTCAAAACATGTGCTGAGACAACAGAGGGAATATACATGGGTGCAAGGGTTATTTTAAATTTTCAAGAAAAACACAAAAACATCTGTCAACCACCTGGAAAACTAATAGCTTGAAATAGTTCCCAGTTTCCAATTAAGATCATGATGTTCCTTTCTGTGACATCATATCTTTGCAAAATTGGGTTTTTAGCAATTGCTGGATAAAAATCAAGTGCCAAGCAAAAAATCAATGTGCAACAAAAAATAAGGGAGGCAATGTCCAATCTCATTCCAAAATGAGAAATTGACATAGTGCTCATTGGACGCTAAATGGTTAGAACAAAACCTTATTAAATTATTTTGACTTAACTATTTAGTAATTGGAGCTATTAGTTATTTCTTTTGGCCAATGGGGTGCTGTTTTAAGAAATTGAGATATTAAGGGCACCATGTACTGAGAAAGTTTGAGAATCTTTGGATTAGGTGTTTATTCATGTCTTAAGAATTAGAACTAAATCAGGCTAGGCGTGGTGGTTCACGTCTGTAATCCTAGCGCTTTGGTAGGCCAAGGCAGGCAGGTAGCTTGAGCTGAGGAGTTCGAGACCAGCTTAGGCAAGATGGTGAAACCCTGTCTCTACAAAAAATACAAAAATTAGCTGGGCATAGTGGTGGGTCCCTGTAGTCTCAGCTATTTGGGAGGCTGAAGTGGGAGGATCCCTTGAACCCAGGATGTTGAGGTTGTAGTGAGCCACAGTCATGCTGCACTCCAGCCTGGATGACAGAGTGAGACCCTGTCTCAAGAAAAACAAAATGATTAGAGATAAATCAGATCTCTATGTGAGAGAATTTTGTTAGGAGGAAGAAAAATAACAATTTCAAAGCTGTGAACTATCTGATGTGCTCTAGAGTAGAGAATTTATATTTTTCTTAATTATGTTAGGATCCCAGGTAGCCACAATCTTTTATTATCAAATATGATATTATTTTGGTAATGATCTAGATAGACCAGGCTTTTTCTTCCGTTCCTGTGTGCTGGCCCCTGTTGCTAGTAGGATTCGGAGTGTTGATGCAGACATTAATACTAGCTATTAAATCTGAAGAAGTTTATTGGCAGAATTTCTATGATCATCTGCTACCAGAATATCTTTTTGCTATCCTTTTGTTTAAAAATACTGCTTTTTTGCCATTTATTCATTCATTTAGTCATTGTATTTCTGATTTTTTTTTTTTAAAAAGTTCCATGAGTTGTAAAATAAGTCTTATAAATTAGCTAAACATGTTTCTTCAATCCTTGAACTCGGGTATTTAAAATATTAGCTGAATAGACATTTTATATTCCTAATCTCATACTTTCAAAAAATCGTAAAAGTGAAATCCCGATGTTTAGACATTTTAAATGGTAATGTTTTTAATGCCACAGGGTAAAAATAAGGAGTTGATTTTGATGCATTACTACAGTGAGACGGTGTCAGCACATCTGAGTATCATTGCCAGTGCTGTAACCTTTAAATTAACAAATTAATTGAGTTATATGTAGTAATATCTCTTGGTTATTACTGCCGAAGTAATAGATATATACTGAAGTCTTATGAGATATGGAGGGATAAATATTAGTCATAAAAAGTTGTTAAAGCAGAGGGAAAAAGAAGTGAAGACTGACCAAACATATAAGGAATTCATTGTTTATATGACAAGGCTGCTGCAATTCTAACTCTAGGACTTTGTGCTAATATTGAGCATACCATTTTCTTTTCTACATCTCCTTTTATACCCACTATGTTCCTAAGTATTTTAACTTACTTTTTTTGCTTGTTTGTTTTGAGATGGAGTCTTACCCTGTCGCCCAGGCTAGAGTGCAGTGACACAATCTCAGCTCAATGCATCTTCCGCCTCCTGGGTTCAAGGAATTCTCCTGCCTCAGCCTCCCATGTAGCTGGGATTACAGGTGCCCACCACCATGACTGGCTTTTTTTTTTTTTTTCCTTTTTAGTTGAAACGGGGTTTCACCATATTGGCCAGGCTGGTCTTGAACTCCTGACCTCAAGTGATCCTCCCACCTCGGCCTCCCTAAGTGCTGAGATTACAGACTGAACTCACTTTTAAATGTTAAAAAAAAAAAAAAAAAAAAAAAACCTAAAAAAAATTATGTGAGTTTTCCTCAACTCCTGTATATAAGAGAGAGAGTGTGAAGATGAATTATTTAAACTTATAAACACTGATTATATAATTATGCTTGTACCTCAGATTTAATGCATTTCAAAGGATAACATCTACTTTCTTAAAAAATACAAGGAGAAGGGGAAGTTTAATAACAAAAGCAATTATTCCACAATCCTGTGAGACATTGAATTCCTGCCAGAAGAAAGTAAACTTGAATTGGCCTCAGTCAAGGAAGATTAGACTATTTTTCAGTGCATACCAAAAGAATATAGTCTCTAAGAGCAAATTATGTATGAAATTAACTAAAATAAGGAAAGTTTGAAGACCATTTTGAAAGAAAAAAACTAGTCCAGTAACCTGGATAGTGCTCTCAATACCACATAGCCCCTAGATGAAGGACCCATAGTTGAAAATTACTGACTCTTCCTGCCTCTTGAAATTTTAAGAGGCAAATGGCCATTACGGATCTCGATACTGGTTCACCCAACTGTGGATATTGTACCTCGAGGCTCTCACTTTATCTCAACCCTCTTCCCTCTGTATATTAAAGAAGACTAAAATCAAAAGCATGCTCCAATGTATTATAAAACAGAAATATTTTGAAAAAAAATGTTTTGAGACAGAGTCACTCTGTTGCCCAGGCTGCAGTCCAAAAGTATAATCATAGCTCGTTGCAGCCTTGAGCTCCTGGGCTCAAGTGATTCTCCCACCTCAGTCTCCCTAGTAGCCCAAACACAGGAGAATGCCATCACACCCGGCTAAATTTTTAGACTTGTTAACAGAAATGAGGTTTTGCTATGTTGCCCAGGCTGATCTCTAATTCCTGAGCTCAAGCAATACTCCTGCTTTGGCCTCCCAAAGTGCTAAAATTACAGGCAAGAGCCACTACTCCTCACAGCCTGAACTTTAAATCTTGACAGTGGCGCATATGGTGGCAGGCTGGGAGGAGGAAGAAAGTTGACTTCTACTGGAGGTAACCAATAGGTGTTTTCCACCACATTCTAAATACAGGTGTATATTAATTGATGTGCATTTTTGAATGAGTGTCATTGTTTTACTTGTTTAGAAAATACCAGTGGCACCTACTCCATGCCAGAGTATCCAAATTGGTCCTTGAAAATGAGACACAAAAATTTGTTTGGAGCATGCATTCTTGTCTTTATTTAATTTTTTAAAATTCTAGATAGAAAAGGAGATGTTTCCAGCCAACACTGAAATTTCTATACTTGTTTTCACTTACACATCTATCACTTTAAATATTTACTTTTGCTTGTCAGTCTTAGCTCCTCATGAATTGTTCTCAGTGTCTCCTTTACTGTTTTCTAAGCCATATAAGGAAAAACAGTCACACTGCTGGAACATTTATATGATGTGTTTCTTGAGATAAGATATTCCAAGGAGTGTTACTAAATCATTCTGTCTAAATCCTTGCAATATGAATCATCTAAAGATGTGCTTTTACAAATAAACAGAAAGAAAGCATCAAGCAGACACATGGTTTTTCTTTAGAAAAGTAAGTAAGGGATATCAGCCACTGGGCTTTGCTTTTGGATTCCTGGTAGTTTGTGGTATGATTCACGCCAGGTTCACTGAGGAAACATCCCCAATTATTCCATCTGCCTCCTGCAGCATCTCCCAGGCTTCGTGTCCACTTACTGTTGTCTTGAGACTTTATGGTTTTTCCTAACCTTGGGTCAAGAAAAATTTACTGACACCGAGTACTGGAAAACTGTATCTAAACATATGTAATGTGTCAATTCCTGCAACCCTCTCTTTAGATGCTGGCAACTTAAGAGCAGAAAGAGAAAGAATAGCTGCTCACCCCTCTACAAATGTGGAAGGTTGTGATGTGACCAGAAAATTTCAGCAATTCAGTAAATGACGTTGTCTCCCAGTAAATGTCATGAATGATCCCAATCCCAAAATTTTTTAACTTGTTTCACTCCTAAGGGAGAACAAAGCTGCATGCAGACCTCATATTTCCTGTCTCAAAATTCATTCTTTCTTTGGTACTTACAGAACTTCAAGTCAAATTTGTTATAACCACCAAGGTCAGTTTTGTTTGTGTGGATTGTTATTTGCGTGTGTGTGTGTGTGTGTGTGTGTGTGTGTGTGTGTGTGTGTGTTTAGCTAGTGGATAGCATATCATACAGAACTGAGAAAGAGTCTTGCAGAATATTCTGTTGCAGAAATAGAATATTGCAGAAATATTCTATTGGACAGTGCTGTTCTAGAGTCTAAAATATTTACTTCTATGTGCCTTCAGAATTGTCTGAATCCATTTGAGCATACCAGAAAGCAGCATGGTAGAAACAAAACAGTATTTGAACCTGGGTTCAAGTCCAGCTACAATGAACATTTCCATGCCTCGGGATTTTATGACCCAGTAAAATTTCAAAAAATACCTGGGACACTGACCTAGGGTTACTAAATCCTTATTTTGCCAGGTAAAGAATATTATCAAGGAATTTCCCATCAATATGTATTAATTTTGTTTTTTAAAGACATGTTCACTCCAATGAAAAAGAGCATAATCTCAGAATAAAATAGTTTTCCAAAAGAATATGTATAGTTTTTTTTAAAAAAATCTCACTGCATGGTCCATGTGCACTCTGACTTTGACAAGGACCAATGAGCATTCTGTTGGGTAAGTGTCAGATCTTAGAGTGGCATTTGAAAACCACTGAGCTCTGTCACTTGCCAAGGGCATGACTGCCAATGAGTAACCTAAGTTGTCAGGGTCTGGTTCCTTATCTTAGAACGGGAATATGAACATCCATTTAATGCAGAGTTGTCAGAATTAAATTCAGCATGTTGATAGAGCACCATGTCTTGCACATAGTAGGCATTCATAAAACACATTGCTTTCCTCTCTGTTTGATCAAGGGCTTCCTTTTAATCTATTGAACCCTTTCACCACATACAGACCTTTAAAATTGTTGCACTAGTTACCCATAAATCTTTTTCCCAAGAGCCCACTCTGGAGAAGAACCAAAAGAGCAGGGCCACTGACATTAAGAACAAGTCTGTCAAATGAGATAAACTGTGAAAGAAGATCCTGTTCCTAGAACACAAAGTGAGGCCACTTGTGAATCTGTGCCCGTGTACCCAGCCCTTTCACCATCCTTCTTTCCTCCATGGATGTCAGACTCTCAGCTTTGTACTCAAAACTTCTGATGATAATTTGGGACATCAGCAGTCCTGGAGAAGTCTCTCCATTGTACTGGTTTTTATTAAAAAAAAATAATTAATATGCTTCGTGAATATGTCTACACACATGTGCTAAACACTTTTTAAATTATTTAAGTTGGAAAATTTTGGTGTATCATTTCAAACACAGATAGTCTTTGTGCCCTCATATAACTAACAAATTTGAGGGCCTTTATTGGCATCATGTATTTTCTCTAATGAAGCCTAAATTGTTGTCTCATGACAAATAAAGAGATTCCATTTCGGTCTAGATTAGTTTTTGCTTATGTTGCAGAAACTTCAATTCCATTTGCTTTAGCATCAGTGCACGTCCTCCACAAGTGATATGAGCACACATGAACCAAAAACTAAGGATTATTGGTTGAAAGATTTTTTTTTTTTTTGGTCAAAGATGAGACCAGGCTCTAATTCTTGTTTTAAATTTATTTTTTATCCACAAATGACAAATCATAGCATTTATGATATACAAGGTAACATTTTGATATATCCATACATTGTGAAATGATTAAATCAAGCTAATATGTCCATCACCTAACAACTTACCATTTTTTGTGATGAGAACATTTAAAATCTACTCTCAGAAATTTTCAGGCATACTATGCATGATTATTAATTATAGTCACCAGCCTGTACAATAGATCTCTTGAAATTGTTTCTCTTTCTAACTGAAACTGTACTCTTTCGCCAACATCTCCCATTCCACAACTTCCCATTCTCCCCAAGGCTCTGCCCCAGTCCCTGGTAAACATCATTCTACTCTGTGCTTCTATAAGTTTGATTTTGTTTTAGGTTCCACATATGTGTGAGATTACATGGTATTTATCCTTTTTGCCTGGCTTATTTCACTAAGTATAATGCATTCTAGGTACATCCATATTGTCACAAATGGCAGGATAACCCCTTTTTAAGCCTTGAGTAGGATTCTCTTGTGTGTATATGTATGTGTGTATATATATATGTGTGTGTGTATATATATATATAACATTTTCTTTATCCATTCATCTGTTGTTGGACAGTTAGGTCAGTTTCATATTTTGGCTATTGGGACTACTGCTGCAACAAACATGGGCGTGCAGGTATCTCTTTGACATACTGATTTGATTTTCTTTGGATATATACCCAAAAATAGAATTGCTGTATCACGTGGTAGTTTTATCCTTAATTTTTTGAGGAGCCTTCATACTGTTTTCCATAGTGACTGTATTAGTTTACATTCCCACCAACAGTATAAAAGGGTTTTCTTTTCTCTACAACCTCACCAACATTTGTTACGTTTTTTTTTTTTTTTTTTTTTTTTTGAGACGGAGTCTTGCTCTGTTCCCAGGCTGGAGCTCAGTGGCGCCGTCTTGGCTCACTGCAACCTCCACCTCCTGGGTTCAAGTGATTCTTCCGCCTCAGCCTCCCGAGTAGCTGGGACTACAGGCGCGTGCCACCATGCCCAGCTAATTTTTGTATTTTTAGTAGAGACAGGGTTTCCCCATGTTGGCCAGGATGATCTCGATCTCTTGACCTCGTGATCCACCCACCTCGGCCTCCCAAAGTGCTGGGATTACAGGCGTGAGCCACTGTGCCCGGCCCATTTGTTACCTTTTTTGATAAAAGCCATTCTTATAAGTGTCAGGTGATACCTCATCATGGTTTTAATTTGCATTTCACTTAAGATTGGTGATGTTGAGCACTTTTTCACATACCTGTTGACTTTTTTTGTAGATCTTGTTTTGATTTTAATTTTTTTGTAGAAGAGGGGGTCTTGCTATGTTGCCCAAGCTGGTCTCAAACTCCTGGGCTTAAGCTCTCCTACTTCCTTGGCCTCTCAAGGTGCTAGGATTACAGGTATGAGCCACTGCCAGGCCATTGTTTTGAGACCGACCTATTCAAGTTTTTTGCCCATTTTAAAATCAGTTTGTTTGTTTATCTTGCTATTGAGTTGTTTCTTAATTTTTTAAATATTAATAAGATGTGAGCCAATGGTTTAAATTTCAGAAAATTAAATACCTTTGAAGGTCACTGTATTAGTCTGTTCTTACTCTTCTGATAAAGACATACCCAAGACTGGGCAACTTACAAAAGAAAGAGGTTTAAATGGACTCACAGTGCCATGTGGCTGGGGAGGCCTCACAATCACGGTGGAAGGCAAGGAGGAGCAAGTCACATCTTGTGTGTATGGCAGCAGGCAAAGACAGAGCTTGATCAGGGGAATGCCTCTTTTTTAAAAATCAGATCTCACGAGACTCATTCACTATCAGGAGAACAGTTCAGGAAAAACCCGCTCCCATAATTCAATCATCTCCCACCAGGATCCTCTCATGACATGTGGGAATTGCGGAAGTTACAATTCAAGATGAGATTTGGGTGGGGCCACAACCAAACCATATCAGTCACGTTCTTTTCTAAAGTTAAACGATATTTTTAATCATATAAAACATAGCTTAAATATGTAATGTTAACAGGGTACATGTACTCTTGAGACTCTTCCTATGGAGTAGTATAGGCAAAATAATAGAATAAATTCCCTTAATGCTGATTAAGAATGGTAGTGGGCTATTCCTCCACAGTATCTTTCCCTATTTGAAATATAGAAGCCAGAAAACCAAAATGCCTGTGTCAAAAGAATGAAAGCTCACCGAGTTTCCCTGGGATTACACACACACAAGTGTATGTAATATATAAATATATAAATTTATATATATATTTATGTATAAATATATATATACATATATGCTATCTTCAGGAGGCCTTTGTTACATGTGACTTACATACAATCTTGCTACATTTTGAATATGGACAGATGTTACTTAACTGTCACCCAGAACTATAAGATGGATGAGAAACCAAAAATTATTTTATTTATTATTTTATTTTTATAAGTTGGTAGTGTGGTGTTGCTTTGATTTTGTTTGATTTTGGTATTTTGCTTTTGCATTTATGTTAAACTCTTCCACTCATTGTCTTTAGCATATCATCTCTTTGAAATAGACAATGTACTAAAGAGTAAGCACTGTTTTAGATGCATTTTGGCATTGAAAAGTGCATCTTAGATGCAGAATTGTATAGTATTTAAGAGCAGAGCCCCAAAGCCATATGGCCTAAATTTGAATCCTGACTCTGTCATTCATGGGCATGTGGTTTTATATCCTTTGTGGGCCTCCTTTTTCTAATCTACAAAAGTAGTTTAATCAGAAGTAACAATTCTAAAGTGCTTTGCACAGCACTTGGCACAAAGTAACCATTTGACAAATATTACTTCTCACTGTTGTTTTCTAATGATAACTATTTGTAGTTATTATTATTTATAATATCATTGGATATTTGTACTCTTGACTTTTTAAAAGAATTCTAGTCAGGCGTGGTGGATCATGCCTGCCATCCCAGCACTTTAGGAGGCTGAGGCAGGTGGATCACTTGAGCCCAAGAGATTGAGACCAACCTGGGCAACATGGTGAAGCCACATCTCTACAAAAAAGTGCAAAAATTAGCTGGGCATGGTGATGCATGCCTATAGTCCCAGCTACTTGGGAGGGTGGTGTGGGAGGATTGCTTGAGCCCAGTAGATTGAGGCTGTGGTGGGCTGTGATCACACCACTGCTCTCCAGCCTGGGCCATAAAGTGAGACCTTCATCTCAAAAAAAAAAAAAAAAATTCTAGCCTTCTTTAGAAAATAAAAATAGTAGTTTGCACCTGTAATTCCAACTGCTTGGGAAGCTGAGGTGAGAGGGTCGCTTGAGTCCAGGAGTTTGAGACTGCGGTGAGCTGTGAATTGTGCCACTGCACTCCAGCCTGGGCAGCAGAGTGAGATCCCACATCTTTTTAAAATGTTTTCAAAAGAAAGGAAAGAAAAAATAATGGTAACATATTACAAATGCCTCCAGTGCTGAAACTAACAGGGTGTCAACTCACTTTGTTGGACATCAGTAAGAGACTTCAGGACAAATTGCCGCTCAAGTCTATGAGGCTATTACAATTTGAGGGCAAAGAAAGAGTAAAAAGCACATGAGATAAGCTGTTTCCTCATAAAGTTAAGAATTTTAATGGACAGGTGTACACTCATTCACCTGGTTTTGTATAATAGAATGTTAGCTATTTGTCTGTTAAAATTGAGGAAAGACCTATAATTTGGGGCCCCTTTTTCATGCTAGTGTGGAATACAGATCCCATGTGCTCCTTAAATGGGGGTAAACATTTCAATTTGATGACTGATACTTACATTTAGAATGATCAGAACCCTAGCAAGGCTGCATATACAGATACACAAACATGTGGCTTGAGTTTGGCACTGAAAAGTTTCAGTTTAGAATCTATTACCTCACACAATACTAACCAGCTTTAATTTTACTCATACGTTAATTTATATTGTCTTTGATTCTCAGTAAAAGGTTGCTGGACATGCTTGCCAAAATGAAAGTTTTGGTAGTTGTGATTTTTAATACAAGATTTTGTGTTAAATAATTTTAATTCTAAGAGGCAATAGCTTCAAAGAGGAAAAGCACATTCACTCGTAACTGAGGTTGACTTTATTACATTAGGAACTTTATTACCAGGATTTCATAGATAGACATACTGCTTAATTTATTTTGACTTAAATGGAGCTAGTTTCAAATTAAAAGGCCAAGCAATACAGAGGATCCGTACCTTCAAGTGTGTCTAATACCAAGGAAACAGTTTTTAATGTATTTTTGGTCTTGTTTACTAAATAGATTACTTAGAGTTTATCAAAAAACTGAATGCCTCCTTTATAAGTAATTTTAAATTATTATATTCTTAAATTTATAATTTGTCAGACTGAACATTATTTTTGGGAAAACAAATCTCTTTTAAATACTATCTATGAAAAAAATTTTGGTTTTGCAAAATTTTCTTGGTAGTCATATCTTACAGAATATTTTTATTATCTGAAATTAGAGTTTCATGATTTTAATTTAAGAGGGCAGCAATACAAAATGTTTAACACTCCTATGAATTCCCTATGCAGCCCAGTTTCTCATGTAGCATTTTAATATTTAGCTTTGTCTTATGAATATTTGATTAAAATAAGCATGTTTCCTTTAATAAATAGCTTCTTAAAATGAATGAATAATAAATGAACTGAAATTAGTCTGAAAAACCCATATGATTATTTCTTAAATTTATTTAAAAATAGAGTCAATGCTCACATTTTAATACATGCAGATTCACATAACTCGAAAAATTTTAGAGATTACCGAATATAGACTGGAATAATTAAAAGTATTTTAAAAGAATAAAAGCATGTAGAATTATTTATGGTATGTTAATGTTTAATGCTAAAAGCAGGATATACATTTGAATATACACTAAGATTCTAATTCTATAAGGAAGTATGTATTCCATAATAGTCACATACTGTATTACATATATGTGCTCACATATGTGCAGTGGGAAAATGTTATCAATAGTTATCTTTGGATGGTTCTTTAAGTTCTTCCACATCTCCTAAAGTATGTATACGTATGCATATACTTGTATGTAAATATATATATACACATAGACGTATGGACGTATAAAACAAACACATAATATAACCTACTTGACCCTTGTGTGTGTATGTGTGTGTATTTTTCATATATTGATGTATACACACACACACACATACATATACATAAAATATTAATTTAGGCACCCCATAGGCTGAGACAAGGACATCACTTGAGCCCAGTTCAAGGCCAATCTAGGCAACATAGCAAACCTCCATGTCATTAAAAAAAAAAAAAAAAAGATTAGATTGAAAAAAGTGTGTATGTGTTTGTATGTGTATGAGTATATGTACAAATACACACACACACACACACACACACAGATCAAGTAAGTTATGTGTTTACTATTTGTTTTATATGTCCATACTTCTATGAAGATGGGACTGGAGAGTTGTGAGTAGACATGGCTCCCCCTATAGCTAATCCTTGGGTGTTGTCAAAAAGCCTAGGCTCCCAGAAATATTTTTATATTCATTTAAAAATTAGAACATACTTATTTCTCTATAATTCTAAAAGAAGTGGTCAAGAGTGAATTGATGGGTGGATGATAGTTTTTAGTCTGAGGGAAGACAGAAGTTTGCACAAGATTTCATTCACCCTGCATGATGGTGCATACCTGCAGTCCTAGGGACCCAATAGACTGAGAGGAGGATCACTTGAGCTCAGGAGTTCAAGGCCAGTCAAGGCAACGTAGCAAACCTCCATGTCATTAAAAAAAAAGATTAGCTTCAAATGTAAGCCCCAGCCTATGACATCTTCAGAGTGCTAGTTCTTGCAATCCTTTGTCATGCTACAATTTGCAATGTGTGATATTCAGAAGCAGTATGCCTTACATGGCCACTAATGCTTTAAATATGATAGGATTGGGGGTCTTTTTTCCATAAAGTAAAAACTTTCTTCTAATTAACTGTATCACCTTTTCCTTATGATTTAGTAAGAGTAAAACAGAGAAAGGTTGCCACCTAGTGTATTTAAGATTTCAACCAATCTTGAACTTGTTTAGGAAATTATATTTTCAGGTGCTGATGTTGGTTTAACTTATTTTTTTAAAATGACAAAAGGCTTTTTTATATTTAAGTACTTGAACCATTTATAGATCCCAATGAAATCTCCATAGGAGTGTGGGCATCTGGATTTCTTGCTTTCAGTGTCTTGCTTGTTTCTGTCTTCTTATTACAGAAAGAATAAGGGTAGAAAATAAAGTGATAATACAGAAGTAAAGGATGGTAGAGGGGATAGAGAATAGAAGTTCTTAACTCTACTGCCATTTCTCTTGTGGAAAAAAAAAAAAAGACAATAGTGTACTGTTGAGCCTTGCATTCTCCTGCCTCCAGCAGCGCTAGCTCAGGACTCTGCAAGTCTTTATCTTTAGGAGAGGCAAGGCACCCTGGGACTCATGAAGACGACTCTGGTTCAGTTCCTGGTAACCAGAGAAGGTGGCAGAGCATGTGGCACCTCCTTGGACATCATGAAACTTAAGACCAATATGACACTGACTCCCACACTGACCTGTGATGGCTCATCCTGTCTGTTCTATCAAGTTTCTGCACTTGCATTCTACTGTGACTGTTACCTGGGTACCAATCTGATCACCCACATACATACATGCATACATACACACCTACAGACACGCAGTGTCAAAGTGACTTTTTTTCTGAGCCTTCCTATCCCTCATTCTCCACCTGTCCTCCATGAACGCTCCAGTTTTTTTTTTAAAGAGCTGTTTTTTTGTTTGTTTTTTTGTTTTGAGATAGAGCCTCGCTCTGTCTCCCAGGCTGGAGTGCAGTGGCGCAATCTCGGCTTACTGCAACCTCTGCCTCCCGGGTTCAAGCATTTCTCTCCCTCAGGCTCCCGTGCAGCTGGGATTATAGGTGCATGCCAACAGGCCTGGCTAATTATTTTTAGTAGAGACGGAGTTTCACCATCTTGGCCAGGCTGGTCTTAAACTCCTGACCTCATGATCCACCCACCTCAGTCTCCCAAAGTGCTGGCATTACAGGTGTGACCCACCGCGCCCGGCCAAGAGCTGTATTTTCCTTATAACAGATCCCAGCTGTTTTTGTTAAGGGTTATTGTTGTTATATTTATTTTTATTTAAATGAAAGTCAATATTGCATCATCCTCACCCAAAATTCACATTACCAGGAGATGCAATTTCAAGTGTCCAGGCGATAATCAAGCTTCTCAGTCACACTTTATAGGAGACCCTAATAGTCTCTTCCCATCTCAGGAAGCCCCAATTTATTACATTTATTATAATCCCTTCCAGCCCCACTTTACTTGGCAAGGCACTTTAAATAAAGTTTCTTTTTGGTAAAATTGTTTAGGTGCAAAATTTCAGAATCATTTTATTTCATAGGAATTTTTTTAGCATATATTGTTATT
Source organism: Cacajao melanocephalus (assembly GCA_963573385.1). Lineage (NCBI taxonomy): Eukaryota > Metazoa > Chordata > Mammalia > Primates > Pitheciidae > Cacajao > Cacajao melanocephalus. Next base: position 153,091 of record CAUYLG010031690.1, on the reverse strand, counting down.
CAATTCATTAAAACCCACACATACTTAAAGCCAAATCATATTCACAAAGTGAATCTTCTGTTGATCTTAACTACCAGATCTGTTTTTAAATTATCATAAGCAAATTGTAAGACACAATTAAAAGATATGTTTGTATTATATTTATTTTCTTCTAACCACAAATAAAAATATGTTTTACCTGCCTCATTATACTAGTGATAGTATGTTTGAAGAGATCTGTTTTAATATTGAGTTGAGGACTTAGACAAAGATTTTTAAATTATATGTTAGGTACATATTCAGAGATAATTTAAGCATTACATACTTTTGAAAATAAATGAATAGGATATAACCTCTTTTGTTTTTTATACATGCTTCGTACAAACAGTTCATTCTGAATGGCAGAATTAAATGCAGACCAAATGCTTTTAAGTGTTTGTGTGCCTAGATGGCAATTACAATCTCCACACACTAAAAAGAACAATAACACAGAACACAGTATTCTTAATGATTACAGCACATGTAACACCTTCAGCAGTCCACTGGGTTTTCAGATCATATTGGCAACTGAAATTTCACATCCACATGTGCTTGCTTTGCTAAGGTCACTATTTCAGAGAGCTTTACAACCATTCTAGCAGTTTCATCCAAGTCATCACAAGCAAGCATTTTAAGTTCACTGTCTGCTATCAGTGCCTTAGCATCATCGACCCGTGTACCTTGTAACCGTACCACAACAGGAATTCTAATTTCCAAATCTTTTACTGCCATGACTATACCCTGTGCAATAACAGCACATAATTCCTCCAAAAATGTTGACCAGAATAGCCAGTACCTTTTTATCTGAAGTGATAAGCTTAAACACTTCTGTTACTTGATGGACTGTAGCACCGCTACTAACATCAAGGAAGTTAGCTAGAGTCCCTCCATGAAGTTTTATTATATCCATTGTGGCCATAGCCAAACCAGCACCATTTACTAGGCAGCCTATATTTCCATCAAGGCCAATGTAGCTGAGATGTGCCTTAGCAGCATCTTTGTCTCTTTCAAATTCCTGGGTCCAGTCCTGTAGATCAAAGATTTTCTTTTGGCAATAGGCTGAATTAGAGTCAAAATTGATCTTTGCATCCATACAGAATATAGCTCCATCTGAATCTTCCACCATTGGATTTATTTCTATCATGTTTGCATCACATTTCAGAAAAAGGCTGTAAAGCTTGACCTTGTTTTCTGCTGCTGAATCCACAATATTAGGTGGAAATCCCATCTTCTGTGCAAGCTGGAGAGCTTGTTCCTTTTTGATGCCTTCTACACTATCAATAGGTTCTTTAATGATTGCTTCAGGAGTCTCCGCAGCAACAGCTTCAATGTTGACGCCACCATGTGAACGTCATATTAACACCGGACCTTGAAATGACCTTTCCATTGTTATTGCAAAGCAGTACTCCCTCCTGGGATATTTTCGCTCACAGACCAATACTTGATTGCATATTCTGCCCTTTTCTGCTGTTTGCTTGGTAAACAACTTTTTCCCAATCATTTGTGAAGAAACAGCTTTTGCTTCTTCTGGAGGGAAAACTATCTTCACTCCTCCTTTGAGGCCACTTTCAAATGTTCCTTTTCCTCTACCACCAGCTAAAACCTGTGCCTTTATCATAACATCTTTATCACCTAATTTTTTGGCAATTGCATAAGCTTCATCTGGTGACTTTGCCACATATCCTTTGGGAACGGAGACACCAGCTTCTTGCAATAATTCCATACTCATGTATTCATGTAGTGAGAGATTCCTTCGCTGTTGCTGCTGTACTTGGAGTCCATGGTTATTAAACAATCCAGAACTTCCCAGAACCTGGGTTGCTTGTAAACTGCAGATTCCTGAGACTCATTCTCAACTGCGAAATTAGAATCTCTGGACTCGGCCCAAGAAAATATGAGCAGCGGCCTGCAGGGCCGACCGAGGCCAGTGGTTCCTAAGGGTGGCAGCGGCCAACAACCGGCCGTAGAACACGGAGGCCGACATTTCTGAGTCGGGCCCCGTCCTCTCGGCGCCGCGCGCCAGGATATAACCTCTTTGTTGAGGACATCTGCCACTGAAATGCTAGGAACACATTTTACTGTTACTAAAATGAGACCGTCTTGAGATATTTGGCAGAAACCATTTCTGGGCAATTTATTAAAAAATAACATATTTCCTTCACTAAAAGTATAACTTTATGCTTTCATAGGGAATAAAGCAAGACTAGTAAATTATCTTAAATATTATATATTCTGAGTATATCATTTATAAAACTTGTAAAGGAAATACAACCAAAGAAAAAATTTAAACATTTTAATAAACATACAACTCTTTTGAGTTGTGAAAGCCTCGAATCCAGTGTAATCTATGCACAAAATTAGGGGACATATTTCCATGGATTCATTTCAGATTGATGATGTGCCTTGGTCAAGATAACTTAGTTCTGAAAAAATAAACTTCGTAGTAGGATAAATATAAAGAATAAATGAAAGAAGACACTATAGCTTGGGACAATTACAGAATTTCATATTATTTTAATTTTGGCTATCTGAACTGCCTCTGGTCCATTTTACAATACAATGTCTTCAGCTTGGCCATGCATTGAGGCAGATTAATAGTTTATCGAACTGGCAAATCAAGTAGGCATAGATAGCATGTCTTTTCTCCTTTTGTAATATACCTCCCATCAGGGAATTTTTAATAACACTTTTTGATCTCAGAAACCATTGAACTATCTTGAATGCAATATATGTAGTATATACAGCTATTGAAAATGTCTGTTGTGTTTGGACTTCTAATGCACTACACAGTTTACTGATTTGTCCACGACTCACAAGAACATTTTGCTTCAAATGAACCCTAAAGGGGCCTTTGTGTGTGTAGAATGCTGTCAAATGCTGTAGTACTTAGCTCTGGATTTTGTATTCATGCTTTTTAAACACTGGTGTATCCGTAAGTATTTCTTAGTTGTTTTGTGGGAGTTAGGCTACTGTTTCAAAATAAGTACATAAGAAAAACTGTAGCGCTACATTTTGCCTATATGACACAGCCAGAAGGCAAAGTCAGAATGATAGGCCAAGGAAGAAATGTAGCTGGCCAGCCCTGGCATCATTTTGAAATTTGCATTTATTGGGCCATTTTCCTAGTTTCATCTTTAATCTTTTTAAGCTGTTTCATAGGAATCCGCCAATGCATATCATAAAAGGGGACCATTCCAGGCATGCTATGCAGCTTACTACCTGCGTGTCTTTGTGTTAAGTCTCTTAACCAATTTGAGCTACAATTTTCTCATCTGAAAATGGGAGTAATATCACCTACCTTGCAATGTTGTTGGAATAGTTGATATTGTATATAAAATACACCTGCCATGATGACATTCTTTTTACTTTTGTAAATGTTTAAAATTTTCATAACTTTTTTCCCCAGAACTTTTCATTTCCCCCCAGAGCTTTTAATGCTGTCATTTTCCCTCTATCTCTCAACTACCACTGATTTAGTTTAGGTCCTCATCTCTTCTGTTCTCTACACTGGTCTCCCTGCCTCCACTTTTGTCCCTTTAAAGCCCTCAATCTTTTATAGACTTGTCACAGGGGCTTAATAGTTCTTAACGAAGTATCAGTTTCCTGAGTCTTTGCAATTTCCTGCCTGCATAGGAAAACAAAAATCATTATGATTTAAAATTATTTACTACTGCTAATTATTATTATAGCAATGTTTATTGACCATTTACTGTGTGGTAGCACATTTTTCAGCACTTAACATTATTAATTTATTGAATCCCAAAACAACACTATATGTATGTGCTGTTATCTCCATTTTACAGAAGACGTGACCAAGGGAAAGGGAAGTTTAATAACTTGCACAAATTCACACACCTAGTATGTGGCAGAACTGAAATTCCAACCCAAACTTCTATCAGAGAGTAAAATCCAAGTTCTTGTACATGTTGTGCAAGGGCTCCATGATCTGCAGCCTGGCTCATTACCACCCACGATTCTGGAATTTCTTGCCTTGCATGGCCTTCTCTAGAATCACTGAGCTTCTCATTGCAGCTCCTTATCTGCTTCCTCCTCACCTAGGCAACTGCTAGGCTTCTTTGGCTTCATCCCTCCCTGCTGGCTCCCTTGGGCACAGTGGCCTCCTTACCACTTTAGTGCACCAGACCTGCTCCCACCCTGGACCATTGTTCTAGGAAAGAGCCTTTCTGGGCTTGACCTCCAAAGACTTTTTTTTCTTTTTTTGAGAGTTATGTAAATTATTTATTGATAACAGAAGAACAGTATCTTAGTCCAGTTTCTGTTACTGTAACAGAATAGCACAGACAGGGTAATTTATATAGAAAAGAAGTTTATATCTTACAGTTCTAGAGGCTGAGCAGTCCAAGGGCATGGCATCAGCCTCTGATTAGGGCATTTGGGATGCAGCATCCCAAAGGATGGAAAGATGGAAGGGCAAGTGAGCACATGCAAAAGAAAAAGGATGAAGGGCTGGGGCTCACTTTATAACAACCTGCTCTTTAGATAACTAACTCACTTCCACCATAACAGCATTAATTCATTCCAGAGCGTGGAGCCCTCATGACCTAATTACTTCTTGCAGACCCTTACCTCTTAATACTGTTACAATGGCAATTAAACTTCAACATGAGAAAATACCTTTTTTGATTGAAATCCTGCCTCTACCACTTATTAGCTTTTAGAACTTAACGCTCTCTCTGAACCTCAGTTACCTCCTCTATAAAATGATCGTGAAACCCAATGTCCTTCCTTCTTATTGCTCTAGAGTTCTATGAATAATCTCTACGAAGAGCAGGTGCCTCTTGAAAAACATGCTTCTGGAACTAAGGGGGTGTAAAATAACACATGCTTCTTTTTAAATTGTTTTTACCTTCTTTTGGTTTTATTTCCCACATTTTAATTTTCAAGATCTCCACATGGTTTGATGATGACCACACCATCTAGTCTAGCTATTGGTAACAATTTATTTAGTGACATCATCCATATGCTCCCTGTGCCACGGCATATTTCATGGGTGTTGTTTGGGGTCACTCGGGTCCTTTTCGGATTGTTCATGAGTGAGTGAAAAGTTTATTTGCACTGTTCTCAGTTAGGGTCACGTCCAGGAAGCTGTCTGTGTTGAATAACAGCATTCACATTTGATTTAAGAACTTTAGCTAGCTAGATCAAGAAATAGCTGATGGGGACTCTGGAAATCCTTCTCTCAAATTATTCATGCTAAAAAATACCATGAAAGAACACTGGGCCCCAGTTTCTCACTCTCCTCTAACTGGAACGTTGCACAACTTTCTTTGCCTTTCCCTGCCCCTCCAAGACACGTCATGCTGACACCTTGCTCCCATACCCCAGGCACAGTGTAGCTGGGGTTGCTGCAGCAACAGCACACACGGAGTAACATTCCCCAGTAACTACAGCGGCTGGGATGTGAGTCAGTTGAAACTTTCAGTGGGTTTTTATTAGTGTATGATGCAGTCCCATGTCATCTACAGTTCCTGGCCTGTCCAAGACTTACACGGGGTGATGCGGAACACTCCATACTAATCACCTTCAAATGTTAGATGGTCAAGGGTTCTCTCACTGAAGTCACTGGAGTTGCTGGTTCCTTCCACAGCACTCCTTACTAATATCTATAGTAAGAGGCCAAAAGTAAAACTCAGGCCCCACTGCTGGAACACCATTTCTACTACTGCATATGCTGTGTGCCTAAAATGCAACAGTGACCCTGGCTGATGATCAAGAAGCCCCTCTGTTTATCCGGGGAGTTGGACAATGGTTAACATCCCTGAAGATGTATCTTTAACCCAGTTGCTGGGAAGAACATGTGCTGAAGAATAAGGATGGAATCGCTGTAATTCTCTATGGGAATTCATGAAAGTGGAATTTGCCATTTAGTGTTGATCAACACTGAGCACAGAGTTATTGGTGATTTCTAATGTGGGATTTGGTTTATTTTTCAGACACGGAGATGACTTGATTGTGACTCCATTTGCTCAGGTAAGCACAGCTTGGTGAATGGGTAGGTTTCTCACAGATATAACAATTTAATTTGGGGATTAGTTCTGGTTATTAATTTTAAATCAAGCGCAAATATAAATACAAATTCTTGGTTCATTCAAGCAATTCAAAGGTAATGCTAGAGAAAGTGACTTTGGCTATATGAATCTGTTTCCTATAAACCCATAGACCCAAAGAGTGTGTTTGCTTCAAATAACAAATTAGCTAAGGGATATACTTAATTGGACCCATATTTCCTTAACTGACATAAGCACTAGAAGCGGAAGGCTATATCATGGCTTAAATTACGTTTAGTATAATTCGGTACATGATCAGTGCTTGAAATTCAATATTCCAATTCAACCCAATACTTTATCTTTTTTTTTTTTACATATCTCATTTGTACAAAAATTTACCTAAGTGATGTGTTGATGTTTACTTGTTCCTTCTAGGCATACAAGTTATGAAAATACTTTAACTATATGTCATTGATGCAAGGAGGTGATAAAATGATCTAAAATGTTTTGGAATATATATATATGAAAGGGTTGATTACCAGATGTTCTATGTATAGACTAATACTTCTCAACCCTACCTGCATGTTAGATTAACCTAGAGACCTCTTATCCCAAGATTAACCTAGAGACCTCTTATCCCAGCATTAACCTAGAGACCTCTTATCCCAGTGCCCAGGCTGCAGCTCTGGTCAATTAAATTTTTTAAAATGGAGATCTGATCCAAGCGTCTGTATTTGTTAAAGGCCTCAGTATTTTTCCACTGTGCAAAAGTTGAGAGCCCCTGGTATAGACAACTAAGGACAGAATGAGATAAAGCTGATTTAACCTGGGGCATAAAGCAGATTTAAAGCCAACACTGATGGCTAAGAAATGTTAAATACTGAAATGCAAGTAATCCTGAGAGGTTGTAAAAATTACAATCAGGCCTATATCATAAATTATAATCAGGTCTGCATCGTACTTTAAGGTGCTCTTGCACCTTGGACAACTCACTTAAATTTTGGGGGTCTCCTTTTTTCCAGCTGGTAAAGTTAGGGGACTGAGCTGGATGAAGGACAGTCAGATCTAGTTAAAACACTTTCACCTCCTCTTGCCAAGTAAATGGACTTGAGTGAGTCACTGAACTTTTCCAAGCCCAGTCTCTTCCTCTGTTAAATAACAGCTCCAAAAGTACCCACCTCATAAGGTTGCTAAGACACTGCAATGATACCAGGCTTATAAAACGCTAGGCACAATTGCTAGAAAATATAATACTAAAGAAAACTTTGTTATTGGTTTAAATGTATAGAGCTTAAAATGTTCTTTGATCTCTAAAATGTCATATTATTTTTTAAAAATGGATAATAGCAGGGTTTAGATAGTAGGATTATATATAGTTCTACTTTTTAAAATTTCCTAAACTCTTATTACTGTAACTTAGACCTAAAATATAATCAGTCAATCAGCAACATAATGTATAATAGTGCCTTTTTAAATTAATACAGGCAATTAAAAATAAAATACAACCACCATCCTTTTCAGATGGTTAGTATCTTGTTTGCTGAAGGTTTTGCTGGAGATTATGAATTCTTTCTAGTACCTGTATTTCTGTATCCAAAAAATTTACACTTAAATGATTTAATAATATTACATGATAGCAAAATCTTATAAAGCTAAAGGTTTTTAATTAATAGCTATAGAAAACTTATAATTCTATAAGAGCTGAGAGAGAGGTGAAGAGACAAAATAAGGCATAACAATTTAAGTAACATCACCAAACATAAAACCAATCATTCCAATTTGAGTTCATTCAGGTATCTATTCTTGTTTCTAACCAAACTATCTAGGTATTATTATAAGAAAAAATATATATAAATATTTAATAAAAAATGAAAAAAGTTCTGTGTGATATCTTGTCTTCTTTCTTCAAGTAATATTTATTAATCTGCAACAAATAGATTAGTAATTTAGACATGAACCCTGCCATCAGTGCTCTTAAATTCTAAGGAAATCTGGTCTTTTACCTGATTGGACATTTTCTGTAGTATACCTATAATCTCCAAGAAAGGAAAAACTAATTTCAAGATATTGGTAAATACACATATATATAATTTAGTCCATGTTAGTAAGCTATTTAAAAAGATGTATACTTAATGTAGTTGAAATTAAAACTTTGAATATAAATCAACTTTGTACAATTTATAGGCATATTTGATGCCTAAAAGTAATCCCATAATATATTAAGACTTTGCTTGTGATTAGCTAAGTGACTCAGAACATCTTAGAGAGGGTGGTCATTACTCGAGAGGCTGCAGATTTTTTTTAAGTGGCTTCATCACGGTTTTTACAAATGGCCTTTTACTGGAGTATAAGATCTGGAAAGCCCCACTAGAATTAAAAACAAAACAAAAAACTGTTCAACCCTGAAGAGTTTCACCACTGGTAGAGCATCTACGGGGAGACAGATAAGAGAGAAGTCCCAGTGAGTACGTTTAGGTGGCCTTCTCTTAAACCCTGTTGGATGTGATTGGCATATTTTGCTGACCCAATCATTTATTCCTCAAATTTTCTTTAATGCAAAGTAGAGCACTTACCATTTAACGGTAAATGCTAACTATTTTAGCATTAACTCTTTTAATATTAAAAACATAAGATATTTATGTCACTTGAAGTGATACCAGCCTAATTTGGCCTGATATAATTGCCTTCACCAAAGGACAGAAAACAACTGGTTTTAGAAAAGTCACTCAGAAAAATATTCAGTCAAGTAGGCCAAAGAATTATCCTCTTTTCCTAGTATGCTTTGAAGTTTGGAATTTCACACTAAATTTTAGGGGAAAACCTATGCTTCTCAAAAATAAAACAAAACAAAAACAAACCTTTTCGCATAAAAAGTTTAGAAAAATGATAAGAAAAAGAAAAGGAAAATTTTTAAAATTCCAAACCCCCAAATAACTGCTGACATTTTACTTTATATTCTTGATATTTATTTTTCTGTGCATATTTTCTTTCCCATGGCTCCTAAAAATGGCCCTCTACTGTCTAAAGTATTCAAAGATCTTCTCCCAAACCCATCTCATCTTTTACCTCTTCTTGAGAACTAATTTCTTTATGCCTGAGTCCATCTCCAAAACGTGAAAGGATTCCTCCCTGGTCTTTCCAAATCATGATTTCCTTTGGCATGAAAAGAGTAAAAGCATAAATTAGAGAATGTAGGAAGTCATGTTAAAAAATGATATATTGCACTTTTTTGGCCAGGCTAAAGCCTAAGACGTCTTGGATAGATGTCATTTTCAGAAAGGATCGTGTAATCTCTCTCCATAGTCTATCCCATTGTCTAAAACAGTGTCAAGGCTAGAAATTCTTTCTGGTGTTTAACCTAAATTCTTTTCCACCTCTGATTTCTTATGCTTCCCCCTATAAGCTCAGAATCCCTTTGGTCCCCAGAAAAAGTGACAGCTTTAAATTTTTTTACTTCAATTGTTGAAGTATTCTCTTGTGTTTGTGTTGAAATCTTTTGGTGTGATTATTTCTTTAGGCATGAAGGCTACAGAGAAATCCCACTGGAGTGCGCTCCACAACTGACCTTTTTTTTCTTGGCCAGAGCTCTTGGGGGCCAAGGAGCACTAAGGAGGCACAGGCAGATAAGCTGTAGGAAACTCTTCTCTGCGGTCAGCTGCCTCTGGGCTTAGTGATCCCAGGATTTGTGACAGCACCACCCTGTAGTAAAACTCTAAATTGACTAGAAATTCTCATGTGGAAGTATGTAATGTTAAATGAAGTAGACGCTGATGAAAGAGAAAGCAGGAAAACCCAAGCTTTATGTTGGATCTCTGGAGAAACCCTCACATCATTCAGACTAAGGAGATACTTATTCCTGATTTGAAAATACAGGATAGGAACAACAACTACATCTTTTCGCCTTTTCTCTAACCAAAATACAGCACTTGGGATACTTCTAGGAAGAAAATGCAGTGTTACTAACACTATAGAATATTACCATTTAGTCGGTAATAGAACATAACCAATATTCTTTCAATACTCCTTCCTGTCCCTCAGCCACTTCACCCAGCAGCAACGATCTTGTGGCCTCATCACCATCCCCAAGCGTGCAGACTGTGCTAGGCCCTCCCTGCCAAGCTCTGAAAGAAGATAGTCACCTCGTTGCAGTTGGTGTTAATTTTTTAGCTTGTCTTTAGCCTTAATTAATTTAAATTACACCTACTATCTTCTGTATATCTAAGTTCTTTTTAGATCAAATCATATAACATTGTCTATCAACTTTTTCTGGTTTACAGACCAGCAATTTCATACAGTTTAAACAAAACATAACTTGGAAAGAGATTTTCTTTTCATAAAAATGACACTTCTATTTTGTAAATAAGCATAACTTCACTCCAGCTTTTTCCAGAGGTAAAACCGAAGTAATGAATCTCTCCTAATGCCCGTCTCTGCTTCCTCTACCGCCAGTGGCAACCCATAGTCTGTGTTTTACCGCCATCTAGTGGTAGGAAGTGTATATGGTTATGAAAAACAATCATTAAAACCATTTATTTCCCTGTTTTTTTTTTAGGCTATAACGTTCAGCTGGTTTTTTTGGTTTTTTGTTTTGTTTCGTTTTGAGACAGAGTCTCGCTCTGTCGCCAGGTGCCAGGCTGGAGTGCAGTGGCGCGATCTCGGCTCACTGCAACCTCCGCCTCCCGGGTTCAAGCAATTCTCGTGCCTTAGCCTCCCGAGTAGCTGGGACTACAGGCTCACGCCACCACGCCCAGCTAATTTTTGTATTCTTAGTAGAGATGGGGTTTCACCATGTTGGCCAGGATGGTCTAGATTTCTTGACCTCGTGATCCGCCCGCCTCGGCCTCCCAAAGTGCTGGGATTACAGGCGTGAGCCACTGTGCCCAGCCAATGTTCAACTGTTTAAGTATTAAATGAAAACTGCATTTTTCTGCTATTTTCAGTGAATCCTATTGGCTAATAAATGTTTAGAAGCACCTAAGATCGGAGAGTAGTATATGTAAATAACATTGAATCCTTCCCCATGGGCTAATATATGAACCATCTTTGCCCAAAATTTTTCTGTAACACTACTAGTATTTCTTTCCTAAGGAATATATATTTCTCATCATTCCCAATGTATTTTTGACATTGACTGGCTACACTTTTGCTTGGTGGGGCAGAAGAGAAAGAAATGACCTTAATTTTCTAACCATTGAGCTATGTGGAAGAAACCTCAGGGACGTTTTTTGGTTTAGCAAGCATTAAGGAGTGAGGACTATAGGCGCATTAAAGCTTTGACGACAGCTCTTAAAGAGTTAAAATCAGGAGAAGTGAGGGCTGCCCAGAACAAAAACAAAGAACAATGGAAATTTAACTTAGGGACTTAAGTAAAAATGTTTCTAGTTCTCCCCACAGCCTACAGTAACAGATGCCTCTCTCTTTGTGCCCTGCAGTGCAAAGTGAAAGCTTAAAAGACTAACACAGTGATAATAGCGATAATGACACCAAATGTCAATCAGCGAGGCCCAAGGCAACACCCCCTTATAAGATTTATCTGGAACTGTTATTCACACTTCTGCTATTTACACCATGTTATAGTGTAGAAGAGACTAGTTAATATGGAATATAAAATTTATAAAATACTGTTTGTCCTACTGCAAAACATGCACACACACACACACAATAAATAATCTAATACTGGCATGCATAGGGAATAATGTCTCTACAAGGTTATTTATTGCAACAGTGTTTGTTTAAAAAAAAAAAAAAAAAAAACAACTTTAAGATAAAAACCTAAAAGTTGATTGCTAGTAACCAGGCAGCTAAATGTCTGAAGGAGAGACTGGAAGACAGATTTCTTTTTTCACTCTTTGTTTTGAAGTATTTCATATTTATAAGAGAGTATAGCTGGTAATTATGTAAACTATAAAGAATAATACTAAATGAATGGTTTAGGAAATAGAACATTATCAGTATTTTATTGCCCCTGAGTGCCCCTCCCCAGGTTAATCTGTTACTATTGCCTCTTTTCTGAAATAACAATAATTTTGACTCTTATCTTAATTATAGAAGGGGAGACTTTTTGTTTTAAATTATTTTGTTTAAATTCGGAACCATGTCAAGATATAAATTATACAAAAATAAATTTTAAATTAAAAGCTAAGACAAAACAATATTAAATTAGATTGTGTATTAAATTAGATGTTTATTATAACAGAGGCAAAGCCTCTCTACAGAATTTTTTTTCTATCATGGACTAATGTTTCTTTTCATGACTGATGTTTCCTTTCAAATGAGCATAGAAAATAAATTGCCTGCAGTTCTGTGTCTATTTATCCAGCTGTCAACTGCAATGAACTTAACTATTATGTATTGGAATAAAAATCTCAGAATTCTGGGGTTAAAAATTTTTCCTAGGAAGGGGATTGATTAGCTGGTGCAATAATTTTATCTTAAAGGCTTCATTAGTGTGTTTCATATTCACTTTTTAAACAGAAATTAAACCTGCATGATTTAATGACAGTGGATCATTTATCCGATTTACTTATACATCATTCAAGATTTCATGCCTAATGAAAGACATCGTGGTCTGATGTCAGCAGTTGGCTATTTGACTACTCCATCATAGACAGCGTGACCTTTCAGAGCTGTGGGTTGTTTATATGAGATAATGAGCCAGGTTTTTCCAGTGACTGAATTAATCACAGTTGGCTTCTTAGGAAGCAGCATTAACTCCTTCAGGGGAAAACGCTGTAAGTAACTGTCCAAGGACATACACAGCTCTCCATTGACTTACACAAATGAATGTCACTTTTGTAAACAACAACAACAAAACAGAGTCTGGGACATTTTTGTCTTAGAAAAAAAATTAGACTGATGTTAGCCTAGATCTGTGCCACATGAAAACTTTCTGAAAACAACTTTGGAACCCTTGGAATAATTAAAAATGTGGAGACTCTTGAATTACCAATGCTAGGGATTAAGTAATTTCCCATGTGCATGCCAAGTCATTAAGTCAAACGTTACACTGCCATCATGCGCTGATAGTGCCTGAATGCTTTCTATTTGCCAGGCACTGTTCTTGGCACCAAACCTGTCATTCCATATAATCCTCACAACAGTTCTACACGGTGGATATCACTATCCCAGTTTTCCAGCTCAGGAGGCTGAGGTACAGAGAGGTTACATAACTAGTCCAAGTTCACACATTTGCTATGTTAGCAGAGCCAGGCAGTCTAGGTTGTTACATAGTACCTTCTTGGACATTTGAAATCTGTGTTTTACATAAACTTAGCACTCCAGTTATCACCCAGATCACCTATAATCCCATCTAATATGGGTTTGACCCTGGGGAAACTTGCCCATTTCGGGAGAAAGGGAAGAAGGAGGAAGGAGGTAACGTCCTGGTAACCTTCTGCTAGGCTCACTTGGAGTCCGTTGTCTACTTTCTAGCTCGGACTGGAATTAGATGAAGGAAGAGGCTACTAGAGATCGTGACACCTATTGGTCCTGCCTTGTCATGTGTGTGGGCATGTTGTGTCTATGTATTCATTTATTCAACAAATTTTTATTATCTTCTGTGTGCCAGGCATTGTACATGTACAGGGCAGTAGCATTTTGTGTAAGAAATGCATCCCTGAGAGCTTACAATGCACAATTCAGATAACCTTAACAAAAGAAAACAATCTCTGCTTACTAGCTAGAGTAGCCATGTATCAAAGGTAGAAAAACAGTTCACTTTGCTTGCCAACTTGAAATTATGAGATTCTTAATCAATTTTTGAAGAGAATTTGGGAGCAGGGAATTTTTTATCCCTAAAGTGAGATTTATTCACATTTTATATTATACTCTTTGAAATGTACATAAAATGCAATCATGCTATATGTATATCACCTGGAATATTGTCTTGGTGACTAAGGAACCCAGAAATACCGTGGAAACTGCTGCTACTGTCACCATATTCGTAGACAATGCGGAGAGATTTCTGGAAAATCCCTGCAGTCTGGCCTTTCTGGATTTCATGTGGATACCTGCAAATTTCACTAAGTGTTGGGAGATTCTTTAGTGGTTTATGAAACTGAGTTGCAAGCAGTATCAAGTTTTCTCTTAACAAACCATTTTCCAGTGTATTTAAAATGGCCTTAGTTCAAGAAGTTTCAAGAATCCTTTCTTGTTGTAGGTCTTGGCCAGTCTGCGAACTGTACGAAACAACTTTGCTGCATTAACTAATTTGCAAGACCGGGCACCTAGCAAGTAAGATATCCTTTTTCCCCTCTTTTTTGCTGAACTCTTAAATAAGTTTCTCAATGTGATTGAACCCCAGGCAATATGTTAGACTTCTCTGTGTCATTGCCATGTTGTCTAACTGTGTACACCAAGTCATATGATGTCCTGTTAATTTTCTATAAATACTTTGTGGTGATGGTTCTAGTACCAGAAATGAAGCAGTATGACAAATAAATATGGTGATTCCATCTGTCAGGAATCACCTGGCATGATCAGTCCTCTGCCCGGTTATTTACACTCAGGGTAACTTTATAGTTTTGGCTTACTTCATAAATTAACCATGGGTGAATAATCTCATCACACCTTAAGGTCAGCTGAAAGTCATCCTCTCAAGATAACGATGATTTGGAGAAGCACCATATCATAGCAAAAACATTCGATTCTCCTGCTGTTACTGACTTTCAAATCAGCAGCATTCATGAAGCAATTAATAGAATTGTGATTTATATGACAACGCAGAAAGCATTTGAAAGAGGGAAAGCTAAGATGGGAAATGATTATCATTTCGAGTTCTTGATAAAGGCAAAAAAAATCTAAAAGGATAAAAGTAATTTTTCAACATTAAATGGAAACCTGGTTTGCTGTTATTTAAATGTCCATTTAAAAAATCTGTCATTAATACTAAATAAAATATTAAAATACCAGCTTCAAATAATTTTCCAGAAAAAAAATTTAATTAATATTAAGAGGACAGTGAATATAAGTGTATTAGGAACTATAACTTACCTAAGTGTATAACATTTCATAGTAGTTACTACTTCTTAAAAATAATGAAAAATCTGAACTTTCCATTTCATGATAATAAAATCAACCTCCCAAATTCACATTTTCCATTATCAAAAATAGCTCTGGCCATTATTCAAGTACTTCTTGTGATAGAAAAAAGTTTTTAAAAATCCATATAAATGCCAAAATGCAAGTAATTGGAATGGAACCCATTAGCCTCTGTTTTTCCAGGTAGTGAATGTTTGCAGTCCTATTCGCTTGGCTTGCACACTTCTCATCTTCTTCCTCTCCTCATCCACTGGGCTAATTGTCATTCATTCTTTGGGTTGTAGCTTAAATAAAATTTCTTTTGGAGCATTGCACCTGACAATACCCAACATAGACACACACCCACAAGCCCTAATCAAGGTGATGTGCCTTTCCATTTCTGTCTCATTGCACCTCGTGCTTGATTTCTATGTTAGCATGTATCTCTCTGTGCTCCTGTTGCCTATTTGTCTATTGGGATGCTGCTGGACACTGTCAGTTCCCAGTGAGTAGAGATGCAGCTGGTTCACATTTATATTCCCTATGCCTAGCATAATACATAGTCTATCACTCTGCAAAGGCCTGTTCGCTGAAAGAGTAAAGTAGTAACTCAGCATGTAAAATCTGAGGGCGTGCTTTGAGGTACCTGTTCATTACCGTTTTCTATGTAACATGGCCATACAATATCATACTGACCACAGTAGCCCCCTGGGGCTTTGAGGATTTGGTAGCTTGTCAGGTCAGTCACCTCTCCGTTAGAGAGTCTCAGCTCTGCAGAAGAAATAAAGTTACTGGTTATCACTCCCAAACTTTTTTGGCTCGAATTTTACCCAGGAAACGGAGATTGTTGTTTTTAAAAGGTGAACAAGAAACTCCCTTTATGCTTCTTTTACATATGGTCACCTGGGTACCAGCATTTAAATCTGTGGCAGGCAAACAGTTGATCAGTCCGGCTTCAGAGAGGTGATCTGAGACCTGTTCTATGCAAGACAGAAGTTTTCTGCTGACTTACAGGGACCAAACAGATTAAAATGGAGAGGAAGAGCTAGAAGAAAACAGAAAATCATAGCTTAAGCCCAAACTTCCTCCCTGTCTTGACAATGCCCAGGGTGACATCTAACCAAATAGTATTATCTGGTAGACTCTTTAAGTAAAGGCCCCTGTGGTCTTCCTTTGGTCAATGCAAATTTGTGCCTCCATTACTGTTTCAAACCAAATCAGCTTCTTTGGATATCAGAGTAGTAGGATTTAACTATACATGGCTAAATTCAGTTCTGTTCAGTGAGAATGAAGTGATATAACTGGCTCATCACAGGATGACCCTGGAGGAATCAGATTTTTCCCTGCTGGCACTCATAGAGCCACTAGAGCATTTCCAAGCTCACCCTTGGATTTTGTAGAAGGCATGTGCTACCTTGCACAAGCCACCCTTTTTATTTGCTGCAGAAAAGGAGTCTAGGAAGAATGTGTTCAAAACCCAACACCTGGGCAGGTATTCAGATGCACATTGCTGACTTGTTACACACTACTGGTTCCTGTCACTTTGGGTTTTTTGTTTTTGTTTTTGTTATGCTCTTGAGATTTTTTAATTCCAGAAGTGAGTCCTGGCTCATTTGTCATTAAAGGAGGTATCGATGCAACCATGGATCAAAGGATGAATATTTTCTGCTTGCCATTACTTGTTGAGCTATCAAGTTCCTGAGTGCCAATTAACTGTAGGATTGACAGTAAGGGGAGATAATTAGTAACAAGTCAACCATTTGGTTTTCCAAAACTGTAGAAGAGTGTAAAAATATTCATTTCATACCTTTCCCAGACAAAATCAATGATTTCTACATTTTCACAGAGCAAGGACTAAAGAGAAATAATCAGGATATCAATTATTTGAATGATAAACTCTTAGCAAGAAAGTAACAGCCTGTTCAACACAGCAAGACCCCATCTCTAAAAAAAAAAAAAATTTTATTAGCCGAGCATGGTGACATACCTGTAGTCCCAGCTACTTGGGAGGCTGAGGTAATGAGGGGAATCACTAGAGCCCAGGAGTTCAAGGCAGCAGTGAGCTATGATCACAAAAATTTTTTTGAAAAATTTAAAAAGAAGGTAATTACTGGTATATAGACCAAAACTATTTCAGAGCATCTGCTTAAAACTTTAACCTTCTGGTTTATCAAGTTTACATTTTCCCCATTTTTCCCCCAACCATTTTATTTTATAATTTAAAAAACTAAAATAATTCAGAAGTAAAATTTGGTGCATTTTCAATCAAACACAAAATTTTAATCCCAAACTGATGCCAATAAACTCAAGAGAAATGAAAGGGAGCCAGAGGCTGAGTGGAACCAGTGAGAATTTACAAAATCCTAGGCTGCTTTCCCCAAGTTTCCCCAGCCCTGCTAAGAAAGTCATCGTCTCAGCAAGGCATATTTGAAGAGCCTGATGCCATCTGCACATATGTGAGGCTGTGCATACAGGTTCCAAAAAAACACATCTAAAACTAAGGCAGCAGAGCAGAGTGTAGGCCCTAGGACCACATTAGTTGAGTTCAGATCTCAGCTTTGTTACTTAAAACAAGTTCTTCAAACTCTCAAAGTTTTTTTTCTCATTGGTAAAATGAGAACAAGAAAATTTACTTCCTTAAGGCTTATTGTGAGGATTAAATGAGACAATTCGTTTAAAGTGCTTATTTAGCAATGTCTGGTCCACAGGAAGTGTTTATTAGGTGTTAGCCATTATTAGAGGCAATATATATCTATAATTATCATATATCTAATATATTTATATCAGATTCTTTGAATCTAAAAGTATTTTTTTAAATTATTATATTTTAAAAGTTGTCAATTATAAGTAATAACTTTATAAAGTTGTATTTCAAAAATGAATATTTTATAAATGATATTCTTTTCAACATGATTTATTAAGCACTGACTGAGTACTGGATGCATTGTGCTAGGCTCTGTAGGGAATATAAGTTAATCAGAGAAAGTGTGCAGTTTTTTTTTTTTACCTTCAAGGGGTTTAAAGTCATTTTGGGGAACTTGGCAAACATCTGAAAAGTTAGAGAATACAAGATAGAATTTATTTAAGTACCTTTGGCTTATAGTATTTCTAAAGTCTCTATAGTATCTACTAGACAAGTCATTAATATACCTCTCTAATAAATATTATCAGAGATGTTTCTCAGTATAAGAAAACAGAAAGAAAAAAGTTCAAATAGCTTCTCTAATTATAAGTTAGTTTACAATACATCATTTGCTTCTGATAATTTACAGGCAATCATGAGAATTTATGCCAACACAAAATTTCTTAAACCTATGTTAGGGAAAACAATTATAAATTGACTGCTTTTTCAAATTCAGAAAGTCTGTAAGCCCTGGCTTCAGTGAATAGAGTCAATAAGAATTTCCTCTTCTCTCATGTCCCAGTGGCGCTTACATTAGCTTATTTACCCCAAGTCAATCACTGTGATATTTAACAGTTTTCTTTTTGGACATGTGTGATCTGAGCCATAATACAAAGAACGCCTAGGGACTTGTCTGGCTAGTCTGAAAGAACTCATTTACATGTCCAAACTTAAAAATAATCTTTTAAAGTAAAATGCTATATCTGAAATGACTCAGAAAGCGATCAGATCAACAAGCCCCACATATTTACTGCTTTGTGTTTTTCTGTCTTTGTCAGAAGATCACCCATGTGCAACCAACCATCCATCAACAAAGCCACCATAACAGGTAAGAAAGATCTGGAGCTTATTCTTCCCATGTCTAGGAAGAAACCATTTCTGCCAAGAGTCAATATAACACCAATACCAATTTCATGCTGCAATTTGAAAATTGTAAAGAAATGAATTCTTTCTTCTCTACATTATCAGTTCTACCATTGATCTCACAAATTGTGTAAGCTGTTATTTGGAAAATTTTTACTGATTTACATTTTTTACTGATGTACATTATTTTTAACCATTTAACTATGTGCTTATTCTCATTTGAGAATCGCTCTGGGCACTTGTGTTTTGAGAGATGCTGTTACCTTCAAGTTGCTTACCATTCTGGTTCCACACATATGTTATTAGCACGATATTGATATGTGGTCATTTCGTTTAATAAGAGTGAAGGCATTGATAAAAGGAGTACCTTGTTGGTTCATCAGTATCCCATTTGTGTGTAGGAAGCAAAGTTGCTCCAGTAGTTCAATAAAAGACTGAGAGAGCTGAGAATAAACTCAGTTTGGAAGGGGAGAGAAGTTAACATACAATACAGAAAAGTTCAATGAGATCAAAACACAGGAATCTATAGATGTTTGGGAAAGAGAAACAGGAGGAAAGATCAAAGAAGTCAAGGGCATAAAAATAAGATTATCTCAATTCCTATCCATTAGTCTGTTTTAGACGAAGGACCTGACCTGAACCTCATTCAGAAACAGAATGCATGATCTCATTTTGCTGAACCTGAAACCAAATTGCACTCATTTGATTATTTCTTGAAACTCCAGTTGATTCATTAAAATAATTGCCTAGAGAAGAAAACCTATGTTTTCTAAAATTATTACCAGAAGAAAATTAGCGTATTCTCCAAACTAGAACAATTCTTCATTGGATTCAAGTGTCTTCCTTGAGCTCCAACCCCTAATGTGTGGAGTAGCTCTTATTAAGTTATTCGTGAGTGCACTCTACTTGAAATTTAACTTTTTCATGTTCAGATGTCTGTTGTGTTTGTGGTCACCGCATTAGAGTTAATTCTGGAATCGTTGTTAATGCCGTCTTTTCTGAATGTCATCAAATGAGACTCTTATTTCAATGAATGTTAAAGTATTGTTTCTCTTCTTTGTGTTCCTCTTTCAAGATATTATCGGTGATGACTTCCAATTATCATTTCATGTACATATATGGTTAACCAGTTTTGTTCTTGATATTGATCAAGAGATGAACAGTAGGGCTGGGAGTGATGATGACTCATGCCTGTAATCCCAGCACTTTGGGAGGCCGAGGCAGATGGATCACTTGGGGCTAGGAGTTCAAGACTGGTCAACATGGCGAAACCCTGTCTCTACTAAAAATACAAAACTTAGCTGGGCATAGTGGCGAGCACTTGTAATCCCTTCTACTTAGGAGGCTGAGGCAGGAGAATCACTTGAACCCGGGAAGTAAAGGTTGCAGTGAGCCGAGATTGTGCCTCTGCACTCCAGCCTGGACAACAGAGTGAGACTGCCTCCAAAAACAAAAAGAGAGATGAACAATAACAATTTCTATATGCTAAAATAAATACTCTGAATAACTGATTTCTTCTGCAGAAACTCAAATTCAATATAAATGAGCCTAAACTGAGTTGGGTATGTGGAACTGGATCCCTCTGTTTCTATACACTTTCCTATGCTGAGGGATGGACAGGCCTATGTTTGTGAGCCTGTACCTGGGGCCTCTAGTGAGAGAAGTCACATAGAAGCCTGTCCTCATGCTGCTCCAGGCACTAAGTCTGACCCCTATCAAGAGGGACTACCCTCAACCCCCAATTTTGCAATAAGCAAGACTGACGCTGTTTGGGCAGAATGCAGTGCTATTTTGATTCCTGGAAGCTTTTTTAGCTTGAGGTCACATATGAGTGGCCTCACAGGTGGAGCAGCATTCTCCCAGAAGAGTAGCATCAGGTACCAGTGGAAATTGTTGTGTCTGACAACAGATGGTTGGGTGCTCAGTGGTCAGGGCAGCTGCCCAGCCATCCCAGCAGATGCCCAGCCACCCCAGCAGATGCCCAGCCACACCAGCAGATGCCAGGCACAGATTAACAGGAGAGAGTACCTGCACTCAGAGGGTACAGACTTGATCTTAAGCACATGTGACAGACCTCATAGAAGCTCTTAGAAATTGTACATAGTAAGGGGACCCTGGAACAGTACCAGAGGAAAGTACGAGCCACAGAAATTGGGAAATTCAGGTGAGGATGGCCTCATTCATACGCACAAGCTCCTGACCTAAGTTGTAGGGACAATGGGGAAACAGAAATACCTTATCTAGAAAGGGCAACTAATTAACTGTTGCTACCACGTAGTTCAGCTGGGCTCCTCACAAAGCACAACAGGAAATGAACTGACTAAAGATGGGACGTCATTTTTCTTGCCCAAGCATAGCAAACCAAGGTGAGAACATGACATAGGGAGAGAGGGATGAGGGCAGTAGCAGGGGAAGATTCCTCTTTCTGAGCCCATTTTGAAAAAGTGGGCTCTTAAAACCTCAGTACTAATAATAATGATGGTTGAGACTTTGACATTAGTAAGATTTGAGACACTCAGAAAAGGTGCTTGTGCATTTCCTCCTTCAGGAGCTGACTGCTCAGGCCCCACCCTCTAGGCTCACTCCCCTTGAGGTTGGAACCTGGCTCAACCTTGGAAGTGGTCCTGAGAAGGGTGAAGAAGTGTTGAAAAGACTCAGTGAGGCACCCTTTAAGATGAATGAGGGCTTTCTTCGAAATTATGTTTAAGGTCTACACTTAACAGTGTAGCCTAACAGTTAAGTTCTGGGCTGATCCAAAAGGCTGCTAGAGCACAGAGCTCCAAGTGCCTCTGGATGGTAACACCACAGAACATCACGATGTGGTCCCCCTAGAATTGTGCCATGTGGCTGCTCTGCCTGCCCAGAACTCAAATCATGCTCTATCATGATAGCTTTGTGGCCCTGGGCAGGTTGCATGCCCTTTCTCTGCTCAGTTTCCCTAGCTATAAAATAGTGACACTGCTACATACAGTTGTTGCTTGATTGAGTGAGTTAACACACGTTATGCCCTTAGCACAGTGCCTCACAGTACCAGCACTTAATACATGTTTTTAAATTATGTTTTGTTGTTATTACATGGTTTTGTTCCTATGGCCCACCGTATACATAGAACTAGGGGTTTCTTTGTCAGTTTGGGACCCCATAACAAAGCAGCATAGAGTGGATGGCTGATAAACAACATACATTTATTTCTTACAGTTCTGGAGGCTGGAAGACTGAGATCAGGATGCCTGCATGGTTGGGTTCTGGTGACAGCCTTCTAGGTTGCATGAGTGCCCTGTATAAAAGCACTAGTCTCCTTTGTGAGTGCTGAGTGCTCCACCCCCGTGACCTCATCACCTCCTACAGGCCCGACCTCCAAATACCAACACATCTGGGGTTAGGATATGGAAATGAATTTTCAGGGCACACAAGTCCATAACAAGGGGTAATGGAAAGAACAGGGCAAAGAGACAAGGGAAGGAAAGGGAACAGTGAGAGAAAGACAAGCTTCCAGGATCACAGGAGTAAAACTTATGAGTCCCTAAATTGGCTGAAATGGATGCACTTGCTTTGTGCCCATCAAAATGGGGTCTCCTACTGCTCCCAGCACTGTCTCCCTTACTCTCATCACAGTTACACATGCTGGGAGCTTTGTGATAGAGATGATAGACTGTTGTTCAGGATGAATTTCAAAGTCTAAGAACTCACTTTTGAGTCTTAATTGTTTGAAGGAGTATTAATTCTCCATCACTTTTCTGTAAACCAACTCTAATTTTCAAAAAAGAAGAGTTAAGAACTTCAACTGCCTGCATATGACATACCATGCTTTCTAAGGAGTTGTCCCATAGTTATAATACTCACTTCCTCTTTTCAAGGTTATTACATTTGCCGTGTATTAAAGCCAGGAAAGTTTGAATTTTTTTTTTTTTGAGACCGAATTTTGCTCTTGTCTCCCAGGCTGGAGTACAATGGCGAGATCTTGGCTCACTGAAATCTCCACCTCCTGGGTTCAAGTGATTCTCCTGCTTCAGCCTCCCAAGTAGCTGAGATTGCAAGCACCCACCGCCATTCCCAGCTAATTTTTTGTTTTTTTAGTAGAAATGGGGTTTCACCATGTTGGCCAGGCTGGTCTTGAACTCCTGACCTCAGGTGATCCACCCGCCTTAGCCTCTCAATGTGCTGGGATTACAGCGTGAGCCGCTGTGCCTGGCCGAGAGTTTGATTTCATAGCATTAGGGTTTTAAAGCAGGTAGGTCATTGACCAGTTTTTATTTCCATATATAGTAGGTAAACGTACAAGTCTAAAATGAGCTAACAATTCCTTAAAAGTAAGGCTTTGAAGTAGGCACTTATAAAAGAGACTCACTACTAAGTGCTCTTTTGCTCTATACTGTGATGTGACAGAAAGATGATGTGTGGCATTTGAAGCCTGAAGGTGAACCCAGTCTCTCTCTTTCACTTTATTTCCTCATTTTGGAGATTTGAGTACCTAACTCTAGGACCGTTGCAAGAATTCAAGAAGATAAGTTATACAAAGGGATAGAGTTCAAGTTGGGCATGGTGGCACCCGTCTATAATCCCAGCTACTCAGGAGATCACAGTGTGAGGATTGCTTAAGCTCAGGAATTCAACAGTAGCCTCGGCAATGTAGTGAGACCCTGTCTCCTAAAGAGGGAAAAAATGGATAGAGTTCAGAATGTGGTGAGAAACTCTCCAAGTGCTTCTTCCTACAACCCTGACCCATGCCTGATAACGCTTTTGTTCCTAAAGCCAATTTAAAAACTGGCAGAACAGAGGTAGCAGAGAATATTGATAATGCGTCAGCTTCTTTGGTACATTTCATTGATTATTTTGTTTTCACACAGCCATGGCATGACATTTTTAGTAATCCTTTTACAACTTAGAGTAAGGCTCACCTCCATAGGTCCTTAGTGTGTGGTACGCACCAGAAGTAAAGAAACATTGAAATATGAGAGCGTGGCAAAGAGTCAGAGTTGCCCAAGGCATACCTGGACTGAGACAATGATCCCTTTTTTGAATCACAGCCATGTAGCTTGGGGCAGTCAGTCCTTGTAAGCATTTCATTTTCAAGCAACGTTAGCTCAAGGCAAGCGTTCTGCAGCCGTCTCATTAAATGTTGTCATGTCTTCACAACACCATTTTCAATGTTTCTGAAATTCCATACTTCCAGTATATTTATTTAATCATCTTCAATTAGAGGATTTTCACGCAAAGACACAACTCTGAAGAAAATGGATTTAAATTTCTTTATTTTAAAGATGAAAAACTGAGACCTAGTAAGAGAAGGTACTACTTAGTGACAAAGCCAGGAATAAACGTGTGGGTTTTTTTCCGAGTCCAGGTCCATCTTACACCTCTATAAAGTAAAATAACCCATTAGATTCGGGTGATCTTTACACCCACCATGGAAGTATATGTTTTAGAGAAACTAAATGAAATATTAAAGAATATTAACTCCTGAGTAATAGATGTAGCATTGTATTATTTGTATATGAGCTTGAAAATTTCTCATCTCAACCTCTCATTGGATATGTCTTTATAATTATAACTATTTTGATTATATCTACTACTTATACCCCAGTGGCATAGGGACCAGCAGCCTAAGGCAAAGGACTTCTGGATTTTGTCTCTGGAAAATACAAGTTCTTTATAGGAGCAGTGAAACTATACAGCTGCCTGTTCTTTACCTGTAGGGGGAGATACATGACACAGTGACAAGCACAGAAGTGGTTTTAGTCCAGAAAAAAAAAAAATTGGTTTAAGTCTTCATTCCACTTTGTATTTTTTTACCCTGAAGATTCATGGCTTCATTAAAAACAGTAAGTGCATTCTAAATAGAATTTTGTCAATTGGCAAGTAGGGGATTAAAAAGTAAACTATCCAAATAATAATAGTCTGCCAAAACACAATAAGAAATTTAATCTTATATGTTTGTCCTTCTAAAGCACAAGCAATTTCTAAGAATTAATAAGGGGGAAAAACAATAAAGATAGTTAATTGGGACAATTATTTTTTGTTATCTGGGCTAATCACTTAATGCTTTAAGCTTATTGAATGAAAGAAACTAAGCAAACTATTTCATGGTGACAATAACGATGCTGGCTACTTATTTAGATCTGCCTTTTAAGTCTGTGTGTGTGTGATAAAAACAAGTAGTATATATTGTTTTTAAAAAAGAAATATAGAGAGAGCTAATAGTTGGGAGCAAGAACCACATAAAGAAGGCAAAAGGGATCTACGTGACAGAAATATATAAGTCCTGAGGAGATACTGAACTAAACATATGTGATGTCAGTATATAGGAAAGACAGGAGACCCAGCCATTGCCAGAGAAGCCCCACTTCCTCATCAGCCACCAGCGGGCAGCAGCTTCATGGTGTAATTCTTTTTTTTTTTTTCCCTTTAATAAAGATTGTGGCCACGCTTTAATAATTGCCGAAAATATGTCTTCAACGAGCTTGATTTTTTTTTGTTTTTCTTTTGTAGTTTTTGAGATGGAGTTTCACTCTGTCGCGCAGGCTGGAGTGCAGTGGTAGGACCTCCAGGTACCATGCCCAGCTAATTTTTGTATTCTTTTTTTTTTAGTAGAGACAGGGTTTCACCATATTGTCCAGGCTGGTCTTGAACTCCTGACCTCATGATCCTCCTGCCATGGCCTCCCAAAGTACTGTGATTACAGGCGTGAGCCATCATACCCAGCCTCAATAAGCTTTTTAAAAACTGTGACTGAAAAATGCTGATGATACATTATGTTTAATAGCTTTAATTTAAAAAAAACGATAAAGCGTCTAATGACTGTTAGATGTCCTAAATCTTTTAAGCTAAAGGAGTTTACTTTTACAAAAATCCTCATTGAAAAAGAATCTTCTGGCAAAAACATTGAACTGAAAGATTTGCATAAATGCATGGAGTATGACTATTTATTAGTTAAATTTATAATCTTTTAGCATAGTAAAAGTTTTTTTCTTTACAAATTAATTTTTTTGGCCTCTTATGCTTTTATTTAGATGAGTAGAGCCATACCTATTAATACATAAAAAGATCAGATCTGATACAATGGCTCTTTGACCCGGGATTGACTGAAGTTAGACTTGGTTTTATAAATAGTGAAAACAAGTGCTATGTCCTCATTATGAGGGAAAATAATTTAATTGTGTCCCTCCTGTCTGAATATCTTATTTGGATGCTTTGTTATAACTTTAGTTGAAATAATTAAATGGGGCTGCATATTCATTTAGTCTAGCAAAAAGGTTATGAGTCAAGCCATATGTGTTAAAACGTAGCTTTCCTCTTACTAGTTGTCTAATTTTGGTCAATGTATTTAAATTCTCTGAGATTTGGGGATTTTTAAATCAGTAAATTCTAACTCAGTGCTTAACATAGTACTTGGTACCCAGAACATATTCAACAAATGTTACTTATCATTATTGCTATAATAATAATAATAATATTATTATTATTATCTACTTGGTCAATAGTATTTTCCATGCACCTTATATATGGCATACACAGGCTCTGGAGGTAAAATATGACTACTGGTTCAAGCAATTTACAAAGTAGGGGAGAAGGAATTATAAATAGTTAAGTACTAACTAAGTGCCGTGATTGAAGCCTTTCTATTTTTTATTTTATTTATTTAATTAATCTATTGATTAATTTTTAAAAATAAGGTCTCGCTCTTTTGCCCAGGCTGGAGTGCAGTGGCATGATCTCAGCTCATTGCAACCTCCACCTCCCAGGCTCAAGCAATCCTCCCACCTCACCCTCCTGAGTAGCTGGGTCTATAGGCATACACCACCACGTGTGCCTAATTTTTAATTTTATTTTATTTTTTGTATTTTTGGTAGAGATGGCATTTTGCCATGTTGCCCAGGCTGGTTTCAAACTCCTAGGCTCAAGTGATCTGCTCACCTCGGCCTCCTGAAGTGCTGGGATGACAGGTGTGAGCTACGGAACCCGGACTAAAGCCTCTTTAAATATATATGTTTGCAGGAGGGGGCCAGTGGCTCTACCTAGGAAATGCTCCCTGCTAAACTTTGAAGACCATGATGCTTTCCATGTGGTTAGGGGAGGATTGAGGATTACCTCACAACAAAAGGCCAGAAAGCATAAGGTATGGAAGCATGGACTGCTTGTCCAAATCAGGGGACTGGGAACAGCAAAGGACAAATAGAATTAAAGGTGTATAGGAGCAACTGAACAGAGGGCTCCAGAAGTAGATTAAGTGAGTAGCATTGGAAGCCTACATAAATCACAGTGGACTTTATTTTATGGGCAATGGAAAATCATTGCACATTTTCAATCGTAGGAACAAATATGCATTTTAGAATGATGGTAGCTGAAAACAGTGTAGAAACAGACTGACAGAAGAAAGACTGGGGGCAGCCCCATACTCTTCAGGGGGCTGTCACAGGCCTTGTGCAGGATAAAGATAATGCAGCTCTGAACTCAGGTGGTGGGGGGCTGTGGATGTGAGGGAATGGATTCACAACTCTTCAGAAATAGAGTTGAAGGGACTTGGGGGTTGATCAGAGCAGAGACTGAGGACGAATAAATAGTGAAAGTATGGGCCAGGCACAGTGGCTCAGGCCTGTAATCCCAGCACTTTAGGAGGCCAATAACCTGAGGTCAGGAGTTCAAAACCAGCCTGGTCAACATGGTGAAACCCCATCTCTACTAAAAATACAAAAATTAGCCAGGCCTGGTGGCAGGCAAGGCACCTGTAATCCCAGCTACTCAGGAGGCTGAGGCAGGAGAATCGCTTGAACCTGGAAAGTGAAGGTTGCAGTGAGCCAAGATCATGCCATTGCCCTCCAGCCTGGGTAACAAGAGAGACACTTCTCAAAAAAAAAAAAGTGAAGGTATATATGCACATGTTTATTACAGCATTGTGAATGTGCATAAAGAGTTAAAAACAATCCAAATGCTAAATAATGTGTGAATTCTATTTAGGGGTTAAAAAATCTCATAATAAGAAATTTTTAAATATTTTTGAGAAAATTTTAATAATATGGAAAAAGTTTTTATTTTAAATAATGCATAATAAAGTGCCATGTGGGCAATAGGCACACATTTAATGCACTTTAATTATGTATACGGAACTGAACTTAAGTTACTTTTAGTTGTTGACCAGTGATTAGCAAGGGTACCTAGCTTAACCGTTTTACATTGAATCTAGTGACAAACATGTTATTTTTCAGGTCCCAGGTGTTAGCCTCTCCTTGCCTAGAAAGGTACTGGTATGAGACCCAGCCCAACAGTATTTCAATATGACAGTTCCACAGCCTAGCATTAACTGTATTTTAAAATAATAATATCTCTCACATAGGGCAGCACCTTATGGATTATTGAGCTTATGACAAGAATGTTGTATTATCCTGCAGATGATCAGAAAATCTACCATTAGAGCTGGGTGCAGTGGCTCACAACTATAATTTCAGCACTTTGGAAGGTGAGGCAGGAAGATGCTTGAGGCCAGGAGTTTGAGGCCAGCCTGGGAAACACTGTGAGACCTCCATCTCTACAAAAAATGCAAAAAATTAGCTGGACATGGTGACGCGCATTACAGGTAGTGCGCGCCTGTAATCCCAGATACTCAGGAGGATCATATATGCCCAGGAAGTTGAGGCTGCAGTGAGCCATGATCATGCCACTGCACTCTAGCCTGGGCTACAGAGCAAAACCCTGTCTCAACAAAAGAAAAGCTACCATGTAAATAAAGAATCTCAATGTCACCAAAGTCCATTCCTGCCAGCATCCCTTCCACCCTGCCCTGAGTTTGAAAAGAGCAGTACTTCCCAAACCTGTCTGATCAAGGGAATCCCCAAGGGCTACCTGAAAACAAACACAAAATGACTCATTCCCAGACTTTTCAGAACAGAAGATGTAGGATAAGACTCAGGATCTAAATTATTAACAAATGCTCTCAGGTGAATGACTTGATTCGCCAAATTTGGGAGAATAATGGAATACTGAAGGGAGTAGGTGAGAGGGCTGCCTGTGTACAGTGTTGTCATGGAGTTTTTGGTAATTTGTTGGAAAATCCCTGGCTTTCTGGAAAGTGTATATAGTGACACCCACACCCCCATCTAACAAACAGTGTAGCCTAGGATAAGCAAGATCATATGTGCAAATGCTTCATGATTAGTGAAAGGAAATACACAGTGACATTATTATCTATGCTGACTTCGTCCTCATGGGCATCAGCATCAGGGTAATCATCTGCTATCTCTCAAAGTGTAGACAAGATTTTAAGTAGACCAGCTTGCTTCTCTTGAGAAAAAAATCAAGTCTCATGTCTACCTTTGTGGATGTGGGAGGGAGGGAGTTTGGGAAACGTTATGTTTAGTAACTGCATTCTTTTTGTCTTCTTGGACACAGTACCAAGTCTCCTTAAACCACTAAAAGAAAAAAAATAATAAAAGAACAACAAAAAACTGCATTCTTCAGTCACTCCCTTTCTCCACAAAGAGCTTCCCACCCATTTCAGACTTAAAAAATATTCTAGGCATACTCAGAAATACAATGACTGTGGTGGGGCAAAATGTTGAAAATTCCTTTGAGGCTCATTTCCCAAATTTTACGGGTTGGATGTTACACTGAATTATTTAACTCTAAATAAATAGGGCGTGCACTCACAGCGTCCTTTCTTTTGTTATATCAAAAATCCTCTCTCAAAAAATGCTTTAAAAATTAGTTAGATATATTATTAATACTAATATTAATAAAAGTTAACATTTACTGACATTTGAAATATGCTAAACACTATAGACAAGTAATCTCTTTGAAATTTATGATATCTAAAGAGATAGACCCGGTTGCTATTCCTGCAGCAGTGCGAAACTGGGCTGCACAAGTTGGATGATTTGATTGAGATACATAGGTAGAAAATGACGAAGTATGGATTGACTCAGAGGCAGAATGCCAAGTCCTCCCCTAAAATGTACTGGCATATGTACACACACACAAGCTGCTGGATCTGCTGGTCCTCAAAAGTTAATCCCTAGGGACTTCTTTCTTTCTTCCTTTCTCTTCTTTCTCTCTCTCTTTCCTTCCTTCCCTCTCTCTCTCTCTTTTTCTTTTTTTCTTTTGAGAACAGAAAACAAATCTATGCCATCTATTACTGAATGTATATGAGACAAGAGGAGTGATAAGACCTATGGATGCCCAGAAACTCCTTGGGAAACCCTAAGAACTCTATAGTTATATAAGCTAATGAAAGGATTCCTGCCAGGGGTGTAGGATTCTTCAAGCACTCTTCAATTCTCTCCGTTCTCTTTCTGACTCCTCTGAAGTACCTGTTGTCACCAGAGTGCCCAAGGACAGGGCATCAACAAGGAAAGGCCCAGGCGTGTGTGAGAAGTCAGGCAGATGGGGTGTTTCAGAAGAACTCGGGTAAAGCAGTGCTTCAGCGTTAGCACTCACCTTGCTTCTAGGACCACTCACCGTGAAGGCCCTGCCCGCCCACTGGGAATATGCATCTTCTCTTTGGGTGAAGTCTCTTCATGCCATTATCATCTTAGCTACCATTGCTAGGCAAAAAATTCCCCAGCTCATTTCCTGAATGTACTTCTTTTAGATAATTCTGATGCTTAAATATCCAAAGTTTTGTTTTATTTTGTTTTGTTTTTAGGCAGAGTCTTGCCTTGTTGCCTAGGTTGGAGTCAGTGGTGTGATCTCGGCTCACTGCAACCTCCACCTCCCGGGGTCAAGTGATTCTCCTGCCTCAGCCTCCCGAGTAGCTGGGACTACAGGCACCCACCACCATGCCCGGCTAATTTTTGTATTTTTAGTAGAGACAGGGTTTCACCATATTGGCCAGGCTGATCTCAAACTCCTGACCTTGTAATCTGCCCACCTTGGCCTCCCAAAGTGCTGGAATTACAGGCCTGAGCCACTGCACCCAGCCATATCCAGTGCTTTCTAGTGTGCCATCTTCCTTCTCTTTTTGTGGTTCCTTTCCAGCACTGTTGGCCCTGTGGAAGTATTTCTAACTGTATTCTATATGCCTCACAAAACAGATGGGAGTTTATGACATTCTCTTTGGATATGTTTCTGATGTTTGCATATTGCACACTGAACCATCCACGTAGAGAACTTGATTTCTGCCTTTTCCTAGGTTTGCTTTTGCTCATTTATTCGCTAGTATGTGGAAGGCTATGCTTTGGCTCCAAGGACCCAAGGAGGAATAAAATACCTCCAGTAAGCTTCAGGACCATTCCTCTAGAGCTTTGTGAACGTAAAAAGATAAAATGTGTTCTATTGAATGACAAAAAGCATTAAATAAGTAGAAAACAGAGGGTTTATATGTGAATGGAGAAATGAATAATTAAAGAAGAGAGAAAGGAAGGAAGAGAGGAAGAATGGAGCAGAAGTAGGTGAGATTGTTTTTCTAGAGAGCTAAGAAGCGGCTGACAGTGTTAGCTTAGAGACTGAAAGGGTTTGGGAAAATAATTCAGGCATTTACGGAAAGCTTCACAGCATGAGAAAGTGGAGGACTGAGATTAGCCAAAAAAGAGATGTTTCAAAATAGCCAAAAGGAAAATGAAAAAGGACTGGTCACAAAAATGAGACCTCAGAGTTGAATGACAGGTAAGATACCTCTGAGGTCATTGACTATGGACTGACTGTGATATTTGACGAATGTTGCTGCTACAGAGAGAGACTTAACGTTTTCTCCTCCTATAGAAAAAAAATCTCAAACATTGGTAGGTTTTGTTTACGTGTTTTGATGTACAAGTCAAAATCTATGTGAAGGAGGAGGAACAAGTTTCAGGGGTCAGAAAATTGGGGTTTCGTGGTTGGCTGTTCTGCTCACCCACTTTGCGTATGACCTTAGAAAAGTCACGCCGACGTCTTGGATCTTTCCTGTTAAAATGTGGTGGGTAATAATAATACCTTCCTAATTTTGAGGAATTACATGAAATAATCTACGTTAAAAAATTAGCATGGTGTCTGGGACATAGTAAACGTCAGGTCTTATTTAAAAGCATGTGGAAAGTGCTTATTATGTTGAAAAGTATTATAAACTACCAATAAATATTATTATGGCATTCAATTACTGTTGATCCTCCAAGGAGTCATCTCTGGAAACTGTACAATTATTTGAGTCCTGACGCCATTGCTAAAAGCATTTTGGAAATGGCTTTAGAGACCATTTACAGACCATACAAGACACACACACACACACACACACACACACACACACACACACACACACACACAATAAGCAATCTCACTGGTTTATAGTAACACTTCACTTAGGACCCAAAATATTATTTCCAATGTGATTACCAACCCTATTCACCAGACAGAATGTCAGATTAGCTTAGATGTGGCTAACTCCAGAAATGAAATCATTCTCAAAGGATTTTAAAGAGTTTCAAAGAAGTATCACATGGATTTTCAAGGCAATTCCAAGACAGGGAGCCCCGAAATCATTACCGTGATGGCAACAAATAGAATAAGCATATAAACAGGTTTCCCAGGCGCAATTTTGAAGGAGACAAAATCTGAATTCTAGTCAGTTTGTGAAGGAAAAGGAACAATCTCTGGGAGATCCCTTTTACCCCTCAGCCAACCTCACACCGTCTGTCTTTCTACAGACCCTTTCTTACTCTTTCTCTTTACTGGAAACTGTTAAGGGTGCTAGAAATAAAGAAGAAGGCCAGTGTATCCAAGACCACTGGATCAGAGAGGGGCCTGAGAACCTTCATTATTTCCACAGAAAGGGCAGAAAAAGAAATTACCCTGGCCTTTTGTCATGCTGTTATTTCTCAGTGAGTCTATTAAATTATTGTGACACACTAAGTAGTGTGTCTGCATCTTGTTCTTCAGGGATTCCATACGATTTTCCCCTTGGCTGGCTCATCACCTTCCCTTAGTCTCAGCAATGATCCTTTGCTTACAATACAAAAAAAACAACTCTGCTCACTTATGCAAAATGAAACTTACTGGAAGAATATAGGAAGAATTCCCAATTGCCTGAGAATTAGTGTAGGATGAGGTCTGAAGGAATCAATGCACCCTTACAGTGCTAGAAGGCCACAAATCAAGGGGAAGGTCTCATGGCAGGAGGAGTTGAGTGAGATCGCCACAACTGTTCTTAGTTTCTTTGTCATTATTTCAGGAGTCAAACAATGAAGAAATCTAATTAGTCTAGTTTGAGTCTTGGGCCTTGGCTAAAAGAGAACAGGGCAGGTGGCTTCAGTTCCACCAAACTATGTAATAAAATGTGGTAGTAAGAGCTGAATAATGGGACCAGATTTTGTGGATTCATATTCTAGCTCTGCCACTTACAGATGCTTCTCCTCGAACAATTCATTTAACCTTTCAGAGCCTGAAATTTCTCATTTTTGTAGTAAACACAATAATAGTATTTATTTCATAGGGAGTTCATGAAAATTATTTGAGGAAATATTTATGAAAGGCCAGGCATGGTGGCTCACACCTGTAATCCCAGCACTTTGGGAGGCCGAGGTGGGTGGATCACCTAAGGTCAGGAGTTTGAGACCAGCCTGGACAACATGGTAAAACCCCGTCTCTACTAAAAATACAAAAATATTACCCAGACATGGTGGTGCACACTTGTAATCCCAGCTACTTGGGAGGTTGAGACAGGAGAATCATTTGAACCCCAGTGGCGGAGGTTGCAATAAGCCACGATTGTGCCACTGTCCTCTAGTCTGGGTGACAGAGGGAGACTCCATCTCAAAAAACAAAAAACAAAAAGATATTTATGAAAAATGAAGCTGGGCCTGGCGCAGTGGCTCACACCTGTAATCCCAGCACTTTGGGGGTCCAAGGCAGGCGGATCACAAGAGATCAGGGGTACAAGACCAGCCTGGCCAACATGGTGAAACCCCGTCTCTACTAAAAATATAAAAATTAGCTGGGTATGGTGGCATGTGCCTGTGATCCCAGCTACTCAGGAGGCTGAGGCAGGGGAATTGCTTGAACCAGGACCTGGGAGGCAGAGGTTGCAGTAAGTCAATATCATGCCATTGCACTCCAGCCTGGGCCACAGAGTGAGACTCCGTCTCAAAAAAAAAAAAAAAAAAAGAAAAGAAAAATGAAGCTAAATGTATGGCTCACAGTAAGCACTTGATCATTTCTGGTTATATTATCATTAAGATTATCTAATAGGGATCCCAAGTAGTTTCCTGAAAGGAATTAGGGTGCTTGTAGATAGGGGAAATAAATGCTAGTAGGATTGGTTTCAATGCACTATTTATTCTATTAATTTATTTCTCACTGAATTTCTTTTTATGATACTCATTTTATTAGAGATGCAGATGATACCTGTGATTAATGTATTGAGAACACAGTTCCTCTGAAGGCACAAAAATATTTGGCCACCTCATCATTTGAGCCACACACATTTATTGATGCCTCTTTTATGCTTAATTCTATACAAGACGTCATGACATGTGGCTCCTGTAGGAAGTCCTGGCCTCTGCCTCTAAATTTATCATCTCAGTTCAACCCCCATTTAGATTATCCATGCCCTCTGCATAGCCATTCACCTTGCACAGGTGCAATCATACCTTCCTTACCCAACATTTAACAAGTCCTGTCCACCAACCTGCATCATGCCAGCCAACAGAAGGAAGTACAAAGTACAGCCACTTTTAGAGTAGGTTTATTAAATAAGTTTTTTTTTTTTAACCATATGTCTCCCCTAACCCCCACCATCCCCCAATAGGCCCTGGTGTGTGATGTTCCCCTTCCTGTGTCCATGTATTCTCACTGTAAAACACCAACTCATGAATGAGAACATGCGGTGTTTGGCTTTCTGTTGTTGTGTCAGTTTGCTGAGAATGATGGTTTCCCTGCAAAGGACATGAACTCATTCTTTTTTATGGCTGCATAGTATTCCATGGTATATATGTGCCACATTTTCTTTATCCAGTCTATCATTGATGGGCATTGGGTTGGTTCCAAGTCTTTGCTATTGTGAATGGTGCTGCAATAAATATATGTGTGCATTTGTCTTTATAATAGGAATATTTATAATCCTTGGGGGTCGGGGAGGGATAGCTGGGGGCCGGGGGATTGGGGAGGGATAGCATTAGAAGAAATACCTAATGTAGATGACGGGGTGATGGATGCAGCAAATCACTATGGCATGTGTATACCTATGTAACAAACCTGCATGTTCTGCACATGTACCCCAGAACTTAAAGTAGAGTAAATAAATAAAGATACGTGCCTTTTACCAGGGGAGCAGCTAGGCATTGTCAGAGTGGATTCATTAAATCAATACAGAGAATCCTGGCTGTACGATTTATTAGCTATTTGACTTTGGGAAAGTTACTCTCTGAGCCTGAATTTCTCATTAGAAAATGGTATAATAGCAAACCTATCTCAGAGCATTAAGTAAGAATTAAATGAAGTGAATTAAGCACCAAACCTAGCATCTGACACATAGTAGGAACTAAAAAAATAATACTAGTTCTTAAATAAACTAGTTCTTGACTGTAGTGTGAAACTTTCATCAGTTCGTTTCCAGGACAAATGAATTATGTTTAGAATCTGAAGCTCAGTGTCAGCAACAATGAAGTAAAGAAAACAACTGAACTTCTCTTAAAATTATCTTCTTTCACTAACATATCCTTTATCGTCTGTGCTCACAAGAAACTAGCTACGACTGCAAAAATGTCTGCCTGTTTCTGTGGCCGGTTCTTTTCTACATGTTTAAATTCCTAATTGTGCACACAATCTTAGTCACTATATTTTCATGTGCAAGCAATTAAGACTCATTTAACAGCCCTCCCTCTGGAAGGTTTTGTTCTCCATCTGCCACAAATCAGATTTCTTAGGAATAAATTTGATTTTGAAACAATGTTAAAGTACTGTTCATTTTGCTCAGATTTCATTTATGTACCATTTTTTAAAGTGATGTAAATGGACAGCCACAAAAAGCTCAGCAGCTGGGCAAAACAAAACATCAAAAGACACCACTGAAACAGGGTGAAAAAATTAAAAACTAATATTCAGAGACAACGTCAAATAAAAACCATAGTCTGATAAACATTCCTTAGACACATTTTGCCCATAACAATTATTTCCTTTACTGTAGATTTTAAATATGGGAAAATGGGAATACCCCTCATTTGCCACTCTGAATCTTAGCTGTCTTGAGTTCACAGCAGTGTATACAATAAGAAAGTCAGAAGGTGAAAAACAGGAAAAGATTAAATTTGTAAGTTAAAAAAAAATATGTAGTAAAAAGCTAGAGGTAAGCAACAGATTTGTACAATAGATTGTTTATTAAAAAATAAATTGGATTGGCCAGGTGCGGTGGCTCACACCTGTAATCCCAGCATCTTGGGTGGCAGAGGCGGGTGGATCGATTGAGGCCAGGAGTTTGAGACCAGCCTGGGCAATATGGTGAAACCCCTGTCTCCACTGGAAGGAAAAAAAAAAAAAAAAGGCCAGGCATGGTGGCACATGCCTATAATCCCAGCTACTTGGGAAGCTGAGGCACGAGAGTGGCTTGAACCGGGGAGGCAGAGGTTGCAGTGAACTCGTATCATGCTACTGTACTCCAGCCTAGGCGACAGAGCAAGACTCTGTCTCAAATAAAAATAAAAATAAAAATAAAAATAAAAATAAATCAATTAGATAAGTGAGAGTGTATATTCAGGGCAACTTAAATCTATCTTCTCAGGTTAAAAACAAAATTTAATGACAATTTTTTTTTTAAGAGACAGGGTCTCGCTTTTTGCTCAGGCTGGATTGTAGTGACACATTCACAGCTCACTGCAGCCTCAGGCAATCCTCTTACCTCATTCTCCTGTCTACCTGGGACTACAGGCACACACTGCTGTACCACCACATCTGGCTAATTTTATTTATTTATTTATTTATTTAGTAGAAACAGGGTCTCATTATGTTTCCCAGGCTAGTCTTAAACTCCTGGAATCAAGTAATCCTCCTGACTTGGCCTCCCAAAGTGCTAGGATTACAGGTGTGGGCACCACACCCAGCCAGTTTTGAAGTATTTAATTTTTTAAAAAGAAAAATCAATTAGATAGTAGTTCTCCCTCACTACAGGTGAAGTCCATTTTTATTTATGTGTTCAATGGGCTTCTTTAGAACATGAAGTAGAAGGTAATGCTTTGTCAAATTAAGGCAGAAAAAAGAATGTATTGTGTTCTGAACATAAATAACTGTGAACTGGTAACTGTCATTCAGCAAAAATGTCAAGAGGATCAGCTCTTCTTGAGAATTTGAAAATTGAAAATATTACAATTTGGAGAGAGAGCTTGCAGAAACCATATAGTTTTCTCTGCTTATATGTTCCAGTGTTGGGAGACTTGAAAAGAATCACTAACCAAGTTAATGCAGTAAATTTCCATATATAGATCAATTGGATGTTTTACTCTCCCCCACCCTCCAGCTTCCTAAGGCTCTAATAAACTGAATTGTTTTAGTATCACTGGATGAAAGGTTCTGTGAAAGTTCAAAGTACTGTTTTTGGGGCAGTCACACCTGCATGTTTAAAATGCCTTTGTGCAAAATGTAGTCCAATCTGCTTTCAAATCAGACCTCCAAAGAAGGACAGATCCCCTTAGGTGCTTCTCTACAAAGAAAAAGTGAAGCCAGCAGGTCTACCCCCACTCACTATCTTTGCCTCTTTGTGTGTAATCATCAAAGGGTACCTCTGAAAAGACCAAGAGAAAACGTTAGTATCTCTTTGTTGGAGATGCAAAGCAAGCTATAGAAGGAGCTGGAGAATAGTTGTTAAGTAAATACAGGGGGAAAATGGAAATTGAGGGGACGTTCTTTTCACTAACAGTTGTAAACTAAAAATAAAATTTGAAGCACGCCTGCCCTTTCATCTGAATGGACTTCCTCCTTGGCCAGGGCACTCTACAATGTAACCTGAAAGATGGGTTTAGGCCGTGACAGGAAGTGGGGGTCAGACAGGCCTTATTTCACCCCTCCAGCACTAACATCCACACAGAACTTAAGTCTGATAAGAAACACTTACCATCTATTTTCTTGGAGGCCTGCTACCTGGAGGCTTCCTCTGCCTGATAAAACTTTGGTCTCCACAACCCCTTATCTTAACCTAGACATTCCTTTCTACCAATGACTCTTTCAACCGGTTGCTAATCAGAATATGTTTAAATCTACCTATGACCTTGAAGTCTTCCCCCTGCTTGGAGTTTTCCTGCTTTCCAGATTGAACCAATGTAAATCTTACATGTATTGATTGATGTGTTATTTCTTCCTACAATGTATGAAAGCAAGCTGTAGCCTGACCACCTTGGGTACCTGTCATCAGGACCGCCTGAGGCTGTGTTACAGGTACATCTTTAACTTTGGCAAAATAAACTTTCTAAACCAATTGAGACCTGTCTCAGATGTTTTGGGTTAACACAATGAATATGAAAATACAGCTATTTTAGAAGAGCATCTAAGCTCAGAAATCACAGGCATATGATGCCTGCCACTAAGGGAGTTAGTTCCATTGAAGGATATAATTAAGAGTGAAATGAATGGTGTGCGAAACACTTAGGGATAGTAGTTCACAAATTTGTCTGTTCCTTAGAATCACCTGGGGGGCAGGCGTGGTGCCTCACACCTATAATCCCAGCACTTTAGAAGGTCAAGACCGGAAGACCACTTGAGGCCAAGAGTTCCAGACCAGCCTGGGCCACACAGTGAGATCCTGTTTCTACGGAAGATAATAATAATCACCTAGAAATTTCTTTTTTTAATTCAGCTAGTGAAGGAAAAAAAAATCCAAGATTTTGAAGCCAACTCAAAGACAACAGCAATATTCAAGCATAAGGTGTAATAAAGACGACTGTATACTAGATAGCTAGATAAGCAGAATAAAATGGAAGAGGTAGTTACAAAAAAAATAAGGACAAATGTATAGGATTTTGTAACACTAATCGTATGATTTTACTGAGTAGGTATAAAATACTTCTGACAATGTGTAAAAATTTATAATCCTTAGTATTATATATAGGATAAACATAGGTTAAGACCTTGATTTCAAAGTTGAATTTAAGGCTGGTTTATCTCTGTGCTTAGATTTCCTACATTTCATTTAGGAGAAAATGTCCCATATGTTGAATATTCATGAAAATCTTAGATGTTATGCTTATTCTTAACCTCTTAAAGGAGTGCACTGAATATAATTAAATCACTTTTGCTCGCTCTGGTTGTCATGAACATCTGCTTTTGTACTTCTCTGTCATTCACAAATGCACTTAGGAGCTAATGATCTATGAGGACTTTTTTTTGCCCCTACAGTAACATGCAGCAAATCTGGCCACACTTTACTTTTTCATCTGCTGCTCCCATGTTGTCTAGTGGTCAGTTCATGCTGTTACTAGGCTTGGCCTTATTGGCATCTTTAGTGAGCTGCTGCTGCTTTTTTCCTTGGCAAACCTGATTACCAAGCTATTGCATTGACCATAAAATAAAGGCAAATTAACTCAAAATAAAAGTGAGGGTTGAGGGCAATTCATCTCTGAGGTAGACCTTTAGGATATGAGACGCATCAAGTGAACAACTTTCTAAAAGCGTTTACTTGACTTTTCTGGGCTCTTTTCACCTACTTACTGATTTTGAATAGTATACCATTCCTGGATAATTAATCTGGATAAATAACTTGTCACTGTACCTCTAGAAAAAATAAGATCAACAAAAATATGTTTAATTCTGTGCTCTGGGTTTCAAGAAAACAGAAATTAATAAAATGTAGTCCTACCCCCAAAGACTTGACACAATATAATTGTACCTATGAAAAAGAAGCTGCTAGGTGGTGGCTCACCCCTGTAATCCCAGCACTCTGGGAGGCCAAGGCAGGCAGATCACTTGCGCCTAGGAGTTTGAGACCAGCCTGGGCAACATGGTGTAACCTTGTCTCTACAAAAAATACAACAATTAGCCAGGCATGGTGGCACATGTCTGCAGTCCTAGCTACTGGGGGAGCTGAGATAGGAGGGTTGCTTGAGCCCACGAGGTTGAGGCTGCAGTGAGCTCTGATCCCCGCACTCCAGCCTGAGCAGAAAATCATAAGTAGTCTCAGGACTGTGCCACAGAGTACCATAAGAATTCTGAGGAGGCAAAGACTAAATTAGAATAATAAGCAATGAAGGCTTCCAGCAAACATGGTATTTTTGTTGGGCCTTGAATGCTCCTCAGATGCTTTAGTTTAATGTGCCCATAGTCACACTTTCTGTAATGAGAGTGTTAACGGGTGATTACTACTCCAGAGCTTTAGGACTGCTTCCAGTATCCTAGCAAAATAACCCTTTTCAACTAGGACCGTTTGCTATTACAAAAGAGAGGTGGTCGCTTGTGATTTCTTAACATTTGTTTACCTAGCCTCAGGCACTGGGCTTCTGAAATTCCAGGCAAGAGTCATGCCTCAGGGTTTAGAGACCAGGGGTGCAATCCCAGCTCTGCCCAGCTCTCTGTGTAACTTTTGGTCAGTAATTTAACCTGGGTTGTTTTCTGTAAAATGATGATACTGGATTAAATATCTAAAATTTTTAGATTAAGTATCTAAAAAGTATCTAAAATCTAGATTTATAGATTTTTAGATTAAGTATCTAAAAATTTAGATTAAGAATCTAAAAATCTAAATAGCCTTTTCCTAATCTTTTATTATTATTTAAAAAATGCATGCCTCTGATGAATTGCCTTTATTTTCTTTAGTCCTATTACCCTAAGCAGTGAATAAAAGACACCAAGTCAATGTGTGAATTCCACTTTTCCCAATCTGGATGTTTAGGGGATATCCTTGACACCATTTGCTATTTTAAGTCTTCAACAAAGAGTTAAAAGAAAATTCTGGCACTCCTATCTAGTCATCCTCTCCAGTTGGCAGAAGTCTTCATGTGGACTTGATGGTTGCCTAGAGTAACAAAATATTAGGGACAGAAACATGTTCAGGGACTCGATTGTATAAGTGACTCAGAGCTGAGAGACCTCTTCCAGCTTGACTGCAGCCCATACTTAGCTAGAGTGGGTATTTGTCTATTCCTGTCTGCACTACTGTGACTTGGAGGTGCCTATTATTTTGCTTGCTAAAATATGGAAGCCAACCTTGAAACTGGCAGAGAGGAGTTAAATGATCATAAGGCAATCGTCTTCATTCAGCATGTCTGACATATAAAATTATCATTAGGACTAGCAAATAGAAACAAGATCAGGGAGTAGTCATGGGCTTTGAAGAGCACATACCAAGAACATTAAGGAAACTCAATGTAAATTGAATATAAGAGCTACTATTCAAGGCCAATTATCTCTTTTGAGTTAGAAGAGCCCAGTGGGGAGCCACTCAGGCAAATCAATACCCTTTTCCTTCTCTCAATTGGAGCCAGACATCACTAACTATGCTCTGAATTAAACTGAATTTTTTAAATGTGTCTCTGTCCCTAAACTCTTTAAATCCTGAGGTCATCCTTTCTTTGTTCCATCAGTCTGGCTCCATGATACCAATTACTCCAGCTTGTTAAGGAAGTTATTAGCATATGGTAGTCCTGTCTTTTGCTTCTATGCAATGTTGCCTGGAGCAGGAATTGGAGGGAGAAGTATTAGCCAAGTCTTGTTACTTTAAGTCCCCTCTCTTCAACTGTTTAACTAGGTTCTATCTTAATTATGTATTTGGTTGGTTTTATTTTGATACCCAATGTACGTTCTTCTCACTTGCACATGAGCCATGCCATTCATTATGGTAATAATAACAATTATACAATATTACTTTCTGTCCTCATTGCATATTCATTGAATGTCCTTATGATCAGGAGCTGGTCCTCTTGGTTTGGACATTGTGCTTTTGAAATGAATATTCTTTTTGAATGATTGGAAACTTGGTCCTAAACTCAAGTAATTTACAATAGTAGCTCTTATCCCAGTAACCATAGCAGCTGTTTGGAAAAATGTCTTCAGATCACTTGTTTGCAAATGTCTTTTTCCTTTGGATCCTGGATGGAAGTGAACCCATATACGTTACTTGACATGTGAAACACATGTGACCCTGGCAGATGATTTGGTTGACCTTGAAAACTACAGCTGTTTAGTCACTTTGAAAACGATGCAATACAAGTGATTTACTAGGCTTCAGTTTTAACCATTTTATGCTGACTGGTGGAAATTCTAACCCTTCAGAGAGAAAGAAAAAAAGAGAAACAATGGAAACGTACCATCCTGGGTATTAATGTCATTAATTTCAATATATTTTCTCACAAAAAGTGTAAAGAAGTCTTT
The DNA here is from genome assembly GCA_963573385.1 of Cacajao melanocephalus. NCBI lineage: Eukaryota > Metazoa > Chordata > Mammalia > Primates > Pitheciidae > Cacajao > Cacajao melanocephalus. Next base: position 111,037 of record CAUYLG010031690.1, on the reverse strand, counting down.
GCTTGATCTTATGGGAAAAAACAACATACGTGTGGCTTTATTTTGCTTTTTTTTTAAATAAGAAATCCAAGCTTTGACTTTTGTTTCTTCTCCACCCAAATCAAAAGCAGTCTATAATCTTCCACAAAGATCAAAGCTTTTTGCTTACTATAAAGTGTGTGCCCTGCTCAGGCATTAACATGGTAGAAGGTTAGCATTCTGTTCCAAGAAATCTCTATTAGTTCTCTAGTTGCTATGGATATAGTCTCTTGTAGCTAGAATATGGTTCAGTGAATGAGTCCTGAAGATTTCCCTGTGTATATCAAAACATTATGCTGTATGTCATAAATATATAATATCTTTTATTTCAATTTTTTTAAAATTGTGCTTCATTCAAGACAGAAGTTGATTTCTTTTTCCAGAAATTCAGAGTGGGCAGTCCAGGGCTGCTATGGCTTCTCTAAAATCACCAAGGGTCTAAAGCTTCTTCCAGGTAATTTTTTCACCATTTCCAGATTATAGGCTTTGTCTTCATGGTCCAAAATGACTGCTAGAGCCCTAGCCATCACAACTAAGTGGCCAGCAGCAAGATGGAAAAAGTAAGAAGGAATAGCACACCCACTCCTTTTAGAAGAGACTTGAGAAATCCCACATAATGCTTCTGCTTACATCTCCTTGGCTCAAATTTAGTCTCATGCCACATTGAGCTGCAAGAGACTAAGAAATAATTTTTTTTTTCTGGCAAATCTCTAGTTCAGGGATTTCAATCTTCTTTTTAAGCAAATGAGGCTTCTCCTAAGCTCTCCCTCTTGCCTGCCTAGTCTCTCTCAAATCTCTTGCCATCTTGTTCTCCTTACTCACTTTGGGAAAACCCAACTCCATCAGTTTTATAGTCTGCCTTCTCCACTTCCTTACTGGAACTCCTGGGAAAAATAATCCCACATCACTTCAAGCTGGAATTCTAGCAAAGTCAGGACCTCTCATTTCATTGGACCCTCAGAGCACTTGACACTTAATTCCTGTTGTGCCCCCTCTCTCAGTCCTCTTCATGCTAATTCTAGACCTTTCCTCCCTCTTCTTAAGCCTCCTGAACCAGCAGCTCCTCATCTCCTTTCAGCAAATAACTTGTTGCTTTTTGAAGAAAGACAGTGTCAAGGCATGAACTTCCTCGACTCCTACCTCTTCTTGCCTAGATGTCATCCATAGATCTCTTACTGACACTTATAGATTCCTTCCTCCTTTCTCGTCTCAGCAGATGAGGTTTCCCTTCTTCCTCTTCCTCTGAGTCAACCCCTGCATATGGGCCCTTGATCTCTCCTCCCAGCTTCCCCAGGTCCTGGCTTCATCTATTTTCCTTTCTATCTCTCACATCTTCAATCTTTACTTTTATTCTGGCTCTTTCCCCATTCATGTCTCTCACAATCTTAAAAACAATACGTTACAAACCACAGCAAAGTTCAGCTGACCCTTTATGATCCTTTAGCTAGGTCTTGATCTTCTCTTGTCAGTCAAATTGCTCTGCCTCCTCATCCCAATTCAGTCTGCAGTTTACTGTAGTAGGACTTTCTTGCAGCATCTCTGTTCCAGCTGCCCTCCCATGGTTACCAATGAACTCCTAATTCTTCTTAGTTCTTAGAGGCTTTTTCTTCTTAAACTCTTTCTTTGTTCATTTTCTCAGTAAATATTTATTCAACATATTTTTCTTGGGAGCCATTTTGTTCCAGATGGTTCCACACTCTTCTTGCTGCTCTGAATACTTCTTTTCACCATTCTTCATGGCCTGTCTTCCTCCCCACTTTACCTCTTAAATGGAGTATTCTAGAAGATTCTTTTTGATTCATTCCTTTCCTCACTCGGTACACTCTAGATGCTTTCATGTACCTCATAGTTGTATTTCCCATCTTATGAAAGTGAATACCAAAACTTTGTCTCTACTCAGACCCCTTCTTCGATTTCCAGATTTATTCACACAAAAGCCCAATGTCCGTTGACATCCAACTGTTCAAATCCAATATGTGCAAAGCTGGACTCACATATTTCTTTGCAAATCTGTTCTTCTTATCTCAGTTAGTGAAACACTTTTAACCAAGATTAAAACTTATAAATCATGAACGCTTCTACCAAATCTCTCCCTCGGTATATTTTTGAAACAGAGTCATCTTATCTGTCACCCAGGCTGGAGTGTGATGGCAAGATCTCAGCTCACTGCAACCTCCACCTACTGGGTTCAATCAATTCTCATGCCTCAGCCTCCCAAGTAGCTGGTATTACAGGTATGCACCACCACACCCAGCTAAGTTTTGTGTTTTTAGTAGAGACAGGATTTCACTATGTTGGCCAGGCTGGCCTTGAATTCTTGGCCTCAAGTGATCCGCCTGCCTTGGCCTCCCAAAAGCTACCATGTTTGGCTCCAAATCACTATATGTTTATTTTATTTTATAACTATTGATCAAATCCGTGCTCTCTTCTGTAACCCATTAATACTTCCCTAGTAGAGGCACTCACGGGCTCTTCCCTGAATTACAGTACTAGTGCCTGGAATAGTGTTTTTGAAACTGCCAGTTGCATTTAGCATTTTATTTAAAAAGTATGGTACAGAATTGAGTAGAAAATAATAGAGTATAAAACCACATCTATAATATCAAAGATATAGTTTTATAAAATTGTTGATACATATAGATGTGCAAACACACACATTTTGCTGTGAAAGTGTATTTCTTGCTATAATTTTTAAAATTAGAGAACCACTTTCTTGAATCATCTCTGTTCTGCCTCTTCTTAGCTTTGCCTTCCACGATGCCAGCAAATTTATCTAGTTGAAAAATTAATCTGCAAATGTCTTTCTTCTTAAAACCTTATCATGCCTTCCCATCATCCATGATCAAATCAGATCTCTTTGCTGTGGTACCCAAAGCCCCTACCAGATTATGTACTGTTCCTCCGCTCCAGCCCAGCCGCTGTCTGACTCTTTCAGCAGCAAACGTCTTCTACCCATGTACACCATGTTTCACAACTGTCTTCATTTAATTGTACTCTTCTCACCATCTAGAACTTGCTTCTCTCTCATAATTGCCTGGCTCACTTATTCTCATTTTAGAGGACACCTAAAATTCAAGACCAGTTCCCTTCCTCAGGCCAAGTCAAGCTCTTCTCCCAAACTTACTTCTACCATAACCTAATGAGTTGCTCTAAAAGTTATAGTTTATGCCTCTTTATTAAAAAAAAAAAAAAAACAAAAAAAAAACAAAAAAAAACCCTGACCAGTAGTATAGCAATTCTTTTGTTGTATCTCCACAGTACTAGTGTGTGGTTCTGGGACACTGTCATGCCAACTTACATGTCTTCAATAGAACTGAAGTAGAAAAGATCAGCTGACTGTTATACATCTCTTCTCAGAACATCTTGGAATGATTCATGGGTGCAATATAAGAGCAAAACATGGAAGAGCAGAAACCAGCATGGAAAACTTTTTTTCCTATTTGAGAAAGTGGGATGAAAATGTGTCTCTTAATCCCTTTGGCAGAGGGAGTAACTTGAAAGAAGTGGATGATAGACGATCTTCTCCACTTTGTCAGCCCTCTGAGCAGAAAGAAGAAAATGCAGGAAGTGATGCTATTGCTATGTTTGTTTCATTGGCCATTATTTTAAATAACTCATATGGTGCTGAACAGGGACATGTTTTTGTGAAAAGGACAAAATTTCTTTTGGTGTGTCTGAATAGCATTTAAGAAAAGCCTCATAGTGGTCAATGAAGGTTGGCCTTTCACCCACTGCTACTGGAGAGTCTGTGAGAACACTATTTATTCAGCCTCATGGAAACGCTGGGAAGGCGCGTCTGGGATCTGACCGCTGTGCAGCACCATGCCAGGTGCACAGAGAGTTGTTGTGATGAATGTCAAGAGAGGTGGTGGGGTTTTTGTTGTTTTTGTTCCATTTTTTCCCTCTGATTTGAGCTGTGGTTTCATTCATTCCACCTCCCCACCCCCAAGCAAGAATAGATCTGTGATCGCTTTCTCATACTTTATCTGCCGTAACTTCCACTTTCCTTTTCCTTTTCCTGAGAGGAGAACAACTCCACAGTGCCTTCCTTTTATGTTTGGGGCCAATTCTGTTGCGTTGTTTTATGGTCTTGAACTGAGAGCTGCCTCAGCACTCAGCACCAGCCCCTGGGCTGTGAGACTAATGAGAAAAGCAAAATGACTTCAAGTAAAAGGAAGTGGTTTGTGTTGTGGAGAGAAACTTGGAAAGAAACACCACCAAGAACACTAGGGGCTTTATTTTCCCTAATGTCTACAGTTGGGTTAACACATTTCAAAATAACCGGTCAATTTAGTTAATCCCATCAAATGGCCCAGTCCATACAGTAAAGAGGAAGGGGAAATAAACAAATGGTTTTTTCTGGATGACTGGTTTAGCTTCATGTATCCTTGATCTCACTCATTTCTAGGGAATAATTTCAACTCTTAAGGAAATGTGAACATCTGTTTTGCAAACTATTAAAGGCTAGTTTAATACAAAAATACCTTTAAAAAAGGTGTGTTCATATTCAACATGTTTTACAACTGTCATTAAAACAGGTAGAAATAATATAGCAGGCATAGAAACCTTAATTATAATGTGGGAAAACTAAGGTTAAAATTATTAGCAGAAATGTATCTCTTTCTGTTTCATCCTTCCACTGTCTGAATATCTCTCTTTCCTACTTCCTCCATTTTCTTATTTTCTTTGCCTTGTTTGTCTTTTAACCTCAATAATAACAATTCTATGTGCCAGGCACTGTGCTAAGACTGGGCATGCATGATCACATAAGGTAGGTAGAATTGTTATTCCCATTTCACAGAAGAAGAAACCAAGGGTCAGAGAATTTAAGGATATGTCCCATTGTCATTATTCTGGAAAGTCGTGGAGCCAGGATTCAAAACTTGACAGTTATATTTCAGATTCCACATCCTGTAAACAACACTCCACTGCCTCTCTCAAATTTCATCTCAGTTCATTTGTTTTCTTCAATCCTCTCCTTTTCTCATGTTCTCTACTCTGTTCTCTTGCCTTTTTCCTTTCCTTCTATCTGCCTCTTCTTTTTCCAGTCTTTCCTGGCACTCCTTCCCTTATTTGTCCTCTTTTCCATTACTTGTCGAAATCTCCTCTTTTCTCACCCTCTTTACCCTATTCATTCCCAGCTCCCTAAAATCATATCGTTCTCCCTTCATGATGCCCCTCATTCCTCACCGCAGCATCACTCAGTCCAACTCTGTCCCATCAGTCATTCCTCACCTTTGCTTTCCTATATACCTCTCCCTAAGCTAGAAGTGGTGCCTGGCTTTAAACAGAAGGCAAAGTGAGGGTGTGTCCCCCTAGGAGAGCCTGTCACTCTGCTGCCATACACAGGGAGTACCATCAGTGATTATCAAGAGAAATTACATTCCTTCCAGAGAGCTCACAAATTAGGTTATTGTTGAACTTCATGTAGTCGTTAGTGACAAAAAGATAATGCCTCTTTCTGTGGTCACTAGTAGGAAGTAAGCTCCAGGCAGCAGATAGAAACCAAGTAAAGAACTGTGAGAGCCAAGCCAAGTACAATTCCTACATGTCAGTCAATTGCAGGAAACATTGAGATGTAATGTAGTATTTTGAACAAACTCGTATTACTCAGGTGACCATATTTTCAACCAGCCAGTACAGGACAGAAGAGTTTCACTTCCTTGAATCAAAGCTATTTGAGACTTTTCCTGGAAACAGTCTGAGGCTTCCAGGAAAGGATTCCAGATTCCCAAGCGACTGGCACAGAGTAAGCATCTTTTCTTTACACAGTAATTCACCAGCATTCTTTATCACCATATGGCAATATCCTCACTGGATCAGCTCAGTTACCGAAAATAGCTAGATCAAAATAAATGTCATTCTTACATGGACACAGGTGGACTAGGATTTAGAAGTTTTGGAAATCATCACAGTTCTAGACACTTGAAACTACATCTTTTGCTTGTAGTAAATATGGTGTCTTTCTCAAGACTCTGCCCTTTATTTATATATCTGGTCTGGATTTTTGTTTGTTTTCTAGAGATAGTTTTCTGCTCTTCATAATGTCTGCTTTCTCATTGCCTGAGTTTGTACATGGCTTGCAATAGCGTCTCTAGCCCCAATTTTAGGCCATCTGTAGGTTTTTAAAAGTTTTTTTTCTCCTGACACCAATTACCTTAGTTGTAATTTCCCACTTTTAATTAGAATTTGAGCCTACAAATTTACAAATACAATGAGGTAACTTTCCACCGTAGTCATATATTACAGATTATTAGCTACTAGTAAACCCATGAATTGCCTGCCTTTAGATTATATATTCAGACCTGGTCCATTTAACAATTCAGACATTTTTTTTAACAAGTACTTTTTTGAGAGTCTCCCATGTGCCAGGCCCTAACCAAAGCTCTTGGGCTACATTGATGATCAAAAAGAAGCATTATCCCTGTTCTTAGTCCGTATAATCTAAGGCCCAGGAGAGGGGAGATAGTCACTGTATTAATGAAATAATCAGTACTGAATGTAGAATTCCAAATAGAAGCATTTTATATGAAGGAAAAATTCTATGAGAATGGAAGCCCAGCAGTCCGTCTACACATGCTCCTGGAATGTTATCGGAAAATATATACTTAAGTCTGTCAGAATGGACCTTTTGAGAAGATTCAGATGTATGTTGGCCAAAGAAAATAAGCAAATGGATGCCAAAGGCCATTTCTTCCATTGTTGTGCTCAGTTTGCAATGATTCTACTGCAGAGCTTGAAAGGCAGTACTGGCTTCTCTTCCTCCTGTTCTTCCACCCAGAGAAATCATCCTTCTCATCTTCTTCCTCCTACTCCACCACCACTACTACCTATTTTGAGGCTGCCACCAGCACACTATAACATATTCCTCCCAGCTCTAAGGCTCTGAATTTGGACCTCCCACATGACAGGACTCTAAATAATGACTAATCCATTAAGTCTGCTCCATTTCCAAAATATTCATTCAAATTTGAAATGCCTGCGGCCGCTTGTGTAACCATGGCTGAGCGAATTTCTGCACTTGCATTTTAAACACCCAGAATCAGAATTACACCTGAAGACTTCCCAACAAGTGCTTAGATGTCACAATTAAGATATCCAGGTTAAAATTAAAAAAAAAAAATCTAATGAGTCTGTTGTTCCTTTGCAAGGCCCAGTGAAAGGAGCCTCTTCTTGGAAAACTTTGTTAAGCCATTCTCACTTGTAGTCAACTTTGGTACCAAATCTGTTGACAAAAAAAAAAGAAAAAAAAATTCAAGAAGAGAGAGAGAAAGACAGAGTTCCTCTAATCTTTTAACTAACCCATACACCCACAGAGAGCCAGCCCTAGGAACCAACACTAAAATCTTAAGGGCTATTTTTTCAGATCCTGAAAATTCTCCTAAATCCCCATCCCAGTATCATTCATACTCTACAGCCGCTGTTTGTCCCTAGGCTGTAACTTGTGCCTGAAATTCCCACTCTAAGGTTCCCTTGTGGTATTTTTAATAGCGTTGTTTGATGCTGCAGCCAGCTTCTCTGCGGTTTGGGAGTTAAATGGGATACAGCGATGTGGTGTGCTGTAATGGCTCTTGGAGAAATGTTAGGGCAAATTAACTTCCAAATAGGATAGCACCTGAAAGAACCTGGTCCTTTAGTGAAAGAGCTTAATACAGTACGAAGGAAGGCTTAAGGAGTCTTACTCCTAAATGACTAAGAAGAAACATCTAACTAATCTGAGTTTGGAATTAATTTTGGACTCAGATACAGAGTATTCACTTTGAGACTCTGGTCCTTAACCACCTTGTTCTTCGCCGTTCGCTTTTCTGCTTAATTAAACCCAAAGATGTGTGTTAGTTTAAGAGAAAATGGTACTAAAAGGGAGGAGGGGCATAATTAACACCTTTGCTTAAAGCACCAAATCCCATGAGCTGATGATTGCCAAGGTTAGGCAATGACTACTACCAGTACCACCAAACAGGTCTGCCATCTCCTATTCCTATCCTGACACCCAGGCCCAAGCTGAGCACAAGCATTACAGGATTCCACAGCCTAATGTCAGTCAGCTTTTCCTTTGAACACATGGTTACATATCATTAGTGTATTTGAATCAAATGTGGTTTTAAGATAGTGGAAATATTTTTTTCTGCTATTGAGAACAGAATCAATTTTTAAAATGTATACATAGATACACAGACCCCTACATATTTTATTTTGGTAAATGTTTTTATTTATAGTAGATCTTTACTGAATAATCTATCATCTATGGAGTTTCTGTTTAAAAGTTTTCATTGGTAATGGATTTACTCCAGACAGAACAGGTTAAAGGTAAAATACAATTTGTAACCAATTAAAAAAAATAACAAATAGCTTGTGTCGAGTGGTTACCATGCAGGTGCTGGGCTACACTTTCTCTCTCCATCATTTCTTTACCTTCTTCACACTGTGTGAGGCGTGGGTTTGTTGTTATTGTCTCCATGCTATAGATGAGATGAGATACAGATGTTTTATCATCTCCATGAAACCAATGAAAGCACTGAAGCCTAGAGAAATCTTACAAGTGTGTTTCTTTCCCATTTTGCAATATCATTTTTCTCTTCTACCCTTAACTGAATTAAGGTCACACAACCAATGCATTGTAGAACCAGGACTCTAAGATCACTGACAACAAAGTAAAAGTTAGCAATTTTGGAAAATACATATTTTTTTTTCCTAGCTGAGGATGGGTTACCTTCATTACTGACATAACCATGTCACCAAGTAAAATTATTGGCTTGAATATTAATTCATTTCTTCATTAAGGAAAAGAAATAGGCTGGGCGCAGTGGCTCACTCCTGTAATCCCAGCACTTTGGGAGGCCGAGGCAGGTAGATCACAAGGTCAAGAGATCGGAACCATCCTGGCCAACATGGTGAAACCCTGTCTCTACTAAAAAATACAAAAATTGGCTGGGCGTGGTGGCGTGCGCCTGTAATCCCAGCTACTCTGGAGGCTAAGGCAGGAGAATTGCTTGAACCCGGGAGGTAGAGGTTGCAGTGAGCTGAGATCGCGCCACTGCACTCCAGCCTGGCAACAGAGCGAGACTCCGTCTCAACAACAACAAAAAAAAGATAAAGAGGAAGTCACTCAGATATAAATGATACAAGTGGCTGCTGAGTTAGGAAGACATTTGAAAATCACTTTATACCAAGGAATCACATACTGGTGGGCCTAAAATGGTATAGGAGATATTCATAATTGGTTATCTTCATTGAAAGATTATAGAGACTAGAGAACAGGTAGGTTAAGTAAAAAACTATTCAAATGGTAAAATTTGATGTAAAAAAGTAGCCTAATCAGATACTGTATTTCACTGGACTTTGTTGGAGACAAACAGAAATTTTCGCAAAAATAATAATAGGAAATACAGTTACTAAGTTAAAACTCTTGCATTTACATTATACATATTTCTAAATACAGTTTGATTGTGGAAATGACAACAGAACTATAAGAAATTCTAAATGCCAATTAATTAAAGTGTTGAGAGAGTAGAGATTTCAAAACTGTCCAAACTTGTGATCTTCAGGGATGAACATCAAGGTGAGTTTATAGAACACTCACTCTGGGTTCCGATTTGGCCAGTTCAGTCACACCACTGCCCAACCCAATGAAAAATGTAGGCAGCTTTGTCAAGCAATGAATTTTATCAATTTATTCAAAACTGAATTCATCTTAGCAATAATTTGAGGGTTTAGACAATGTTTGAGGTTATTTTTTAAAGAATCTTCCAATTTAACTGAAAACTCTTACAATTCCTTTCTACTTTTCAATTATAGTCTTTGTCCTTTACCTTCCATTGTAGCTTATGATGTGACTATCTGGCATTATAAGTAATATTTAAAACCATTCAATATTTAAAACCAAAGACATTCCATTTTTAAGTGGAACTGCCTTTGGAGCTATGTGGCAGTGGTCCCCAACATTTTTGGCACCAGGGACTGGCTTCATGGAAGATAATTTTTCCATGGATGGTGGGGAGGGGTTTAGTTTTGGAATTAAACTGTTGTACCTCAGATCATTGGGCATTAGATTCTCATAAGGAGTGCATAACCTAGATCCTTTGCATGCACAGTTCACAGTAGGATTCACAATCCCATGAGAATCTAATGTGACCGCTGATCTGACAGGAGGCGGAACTCAGATGGTAAAGCTCGCTTGCCTGCTGCTCACTTCCTGCTGTGCTACCTGGTTCCTAACAGACCATGGACCCGAAGCAGTTTGTGCTTGGAGGTTAAGGATCCCTGCTAAAGAGGCCAGAAATGTGAAAGAGGTGTTCAGGGGGACTATACTTCTAACTTGAATACACTCTTTGCAGCATTTCTACTTATTTTATCAAAAGGTAAATTTTTTACTCAGGAAATAAGGCAATAGGCAATTATTTTTTATAGTTTTTCTGTACAGAGCCTTATTCAATTGTATTATCAATGTAATCCTATTGCACTGCTAAACACAATCTGAATAAGAAGAAATTCCAATACAATTTGAAAATAAAAGCATCTTTCTAGAATTTGCACTGTACTGCATTATTTGATTTGGAAGAAAACAAATCAGATCATTTCCATTTCTTGATGAAACAGCTAACTCATTTGCTAACTTTCAACTGGCTCTCTTCAGTGACTTTGAGAATGATGCATTTCCATCATACCTTCCCTGTAGTAAATACCACTTAGGCCTAGAACTTCTTTTTAATGGAAAATACTTTAAAAGATAATCAATTCTTAGGCTTCAAAATCCAAACTGTGTCCTAGAAAGGATCGATTGTTAACTTCTTCTATATTATGTAAAAAATTATACAAGCAAAATATGTAATTAGCTAGCACTCTTAAAACATAATAGGAAAGTGTTGAATCTCACCAAGTTAATATTTCCAAAAGTGTCTATTAGAAAGGAAAAGGAAAGCTTCCTACAGTTATGTGTATATATATTTTTTTAGTTTAAAAATAATAAGAACAAGATTTGAGTTTTTTGATTGATTGATTGATTGATTGATTGGAGATGGAGTCTCGCTCTGTCGCCCAGGCTGGAGTGCAGTGGCACAAACTGGGCTCACTGCAGCCTCCACCTCCTAGGTTCAAGCAATTCTCCTGCCTTAGCCTCCCAAATAGCTGGGACTACAGGCGTATGCCACCATGCCTAGCTAATTTTTTAAATTTTTTTACAGAAATACAAAAATACGGGTTGGTCAGGCTGGTTTCGAACTCCCAACCTCAGCCTTTCAAAGTACTGGGATTATAGGTGTGAGCCACTGCACTCAGCCAGATTTTGGGTTTTTAAACCTACTAAACTTGCCTTCGGATACATATTTAAAATTTTCCTTAATTGTAAATGTGTTTATGTTCACTAGAAACACCACATAATTTGGCAGACATTGGAATTATGTAAGTGAAATCAGCAGTTTTCAATTAGGTCTTGATAATATTAGATATAGTACATCTTTTATGGCATGCACACGTACTCTTCAGAGACACCCTTTGCAGTTCTGATATAAGGTTTTTCTTGCTTACTTCAGTAGATTTCTTATGTCTTTAGGAAAGACTTGCACATTCATTGTAGGTGAATGTAAAATTGCATTTAAAATCCATTCATTGGGAATCTCACTTCTTAAAAAATCAAACAGCAAGATGGACATACATTTTTAGTAACTGAGCTGTTCGGTAAATTTCTTAAGATTTATTTTCTCATAACTGCTGTACATCAAGGGTAAAAAGAACCTGCCCCCTTCTCTCTGTATGCAAAATTCCAGAGAAGCACTGAGGACCAGAAGAAGTACAAAAGATTAGGAAAAGTACACATTTTCAAGCCTGCCAGCCTTGGGTTTAATTTCACTTTCCCAAAGTATTTACTTGGTAAATTCAGGAATATCACTGGACCTTCAGGAGTCCCATTTCCATTACTGTCACATGGGATGGTGATGACACCATGGATCATTACAGAGATTAATATCTGAGAGACTATATGGAGAGTGCTCTAAAAGCTGAGTTGTTGAGTGCTCACAAAAAGCCTTCAACATATATACTTTTCCACTTGAAAATGGTCATTCCATTAACTTCACCCTTTATTTTTTTAAGAAAAAAAAGATTCGCCGGGCACGGTGGCGCGTGCCTGTAGTCCCAGCTACTCGGGAGGCTGAGGTGGAAGGATCGCTTGAGGCCAGGAGTTCTGGGCTGTAGTGCACTATGCCGATCGGGTGTCCGCACTGAGTTCGGCATCGATACGGTGACCTCCCTGGAGCGGGGGACCACCAGGTTGCCTAAGGAGGGGTGAACCGGCCCAGGCCGGAAACGGAGCAGGTCAAAACTCCCGTGCTGATCAGTAGTGGGATCGCGCCTGTGAATAGCCACTGCACTCCAGCCTGGGCAACATAGCAAGACCCCGTCTCTAAAAAAAAAAAGAAAAGAAAAGAAAAAAAAATCTATGTGCTGCGTTTTCAAACTTACTTTTCATGGATATATAGTCTGTAATAAAAACAGCATATTATTTTAAAACATATATTTAAAAGAACAAAGACATTTATAAAACAACAAGCAGTTTCTAGATTTTTTTTTTATTAAACCCTATTAAAGGGAGTAGGGTCTCTAAAAGGGAAATCCAGAGACCAGTGTTAAACATATAAACTGTTCAAGTTATAACTTTGAGTCAATCAACTTAACTAGGCTGATATTTTGGTTTGATGTGATTTATATGTAATCTTTTGAGCAATATGTATTAAATTTGTACTTTTTACTCATCTACTTGATGGCAAGCCCCTGTAGGATAAACTTTGTTGAACCTAAATGTTGTAAACGTCATGGTGTTTAGATATAAACTTTACAGACTTTGTCAGCGTTTAACAAATGCTTGCTTAAGACACACAAAGTCCTGTTATATGAGCCAGTTAACTATGAAGCTAATTTTAATAACTGAAATATCATAGAGATTAATATTCAAAACACCACTCATCTTTTTTTCTCATTGAATATTATTAATTTATTTATTTTTTGCTTTCTGGAGACATACGTGCACCCTTTATTTACCTTGTCTCATTTTGTCATCTCTGAACATACCATTTACAGCCTGTTAGTTATTCTGGAAAAGTCACTTTGTATGAAATAATAGGCTATTATGGCTGGAAAGGACCTCACTGGTCATCAATGCAAGGATCAATTTTAGAAACAAGGAAAATGAAACCAGAGACGGCCAGTGACTGTTCTCAGTACTCAGACAGGTCATGGTTGGTCAGAGGTCAGAACCCACAACTCTTGACCCATAGCACGTTTGGCTTTCTGCACAACTAGCTGCCTTAGTTAAGGACAGAGAATTCTTTTCACTTTAACAATAGAAAATTAGACTAATTAAAGTCATAAAAGATGTTTCTCCTTTAGAAGCCATAGAGAAACCCCTGATGGTTTCTTTATTTGGATCTGTGATCTTTAAAGCGTGTGACTAGTGGCTATAATTGGATTAAAGTGAAAACATGTGATTCTGAAGGAGTTAAAGTACGTTTGCCTTATTCTGCTTTGATAGCCAGCTTCAGTTGCACATCGTGACAAGCAGTGAACCAACGTCAAACCTGTGCAATTAAAACTTTAGACTCTATTACAAGCTTTTACAAGTTCAAAGCCCACCAATTTATTATTGATTCCAAGTTCTAGGTCTAGAATCAAGTCAGCTGTGACATCAAATACTTGTTACAAAATGACATTGGAATGAGATAATTATAAGTGACACTAGAAGTACATGAGTTAAAGCATTGCCTGAACACTAATTTTCTAAATTAGGTAGGATATTGGGATGTCCTTTGCTTTATCACTTTGCAGTGATATGAACAGTATGAGATACTATGTTTTGCAACACTGTATTATAATATTTATTGAGTACTTACTATGTCCCACACACAGTTCAAGTTTTTAGTGTACATATGATGATTTAATCTTCACTATTATGCTTACAGATGGTGTTATCCTCATTTTAAGAGGAGGATGTTTGGTATACTTTAATTAACTTGCTCAAGGACATGCACAATAAGTGGTGCAGCTGAATTCCAGACTGGGTCAGGCTGACTCCATAACCTCTTAATCCCTATGTTAAATTGATATCTCTGCCCATGCTACACATCTACTTGATCTTTAGGTTGATTTATTGATAGTGACATTTAATTTTTGTTTTCTTCAAAAGTAAATTCTCACTGTAAAACTAGTCAAAGGAACTAAAGTTTGATTTGAATAAAAGTGTAGAGTTAACTGAGGATTTGTGTATTCTCATTCCAAGATGAAAAGGGAGGAAGGGAAGGAGGAAGGGTGAGAGGGAGGAAGGAAGACAGGAAAGAAGCAAGGAAAGAAGGAAATGGTAAAGGAAAAGAAAGGAAATAAAAAATAACTTTGTGCCTCTACAGAATCTCTATCAATAAATGCTATTTAAAAAAATTTTTAAGTTATTTTTCATAAATACAAATTTTAGAACGTATTTCCCGGTAATCTTTTAAATTCCATCTAACTCTCCCATTACTTACATTTCATTCTTTATAATCATTATGAACCCCCACCTAGTTTGAGAACCACCACTTTTGTATAGTTTCCACCCTTTGTGTGATTCTAGAAAGGCCTGCCTTTAGGCAAAATTTAGCAAGAATTTAAGTCAATCAATAATTGCCTGAAGTCACATTTTCCAGAATAAAACTGTGTAAGGGACTTTGAATTTGAAGATTACAATCTGAAGTTTGCCTTGAGTTGGGAATGATACGTAGTGGTGGGGATTATTGTAAACCTAAGTGATCTAACTGGCAATTAGAAGTGAAGGAGGGAAAGTGAAGGAGGAGAGAACGAAGGCTGGGGAGAAAAGAAAACAGTTTAGGAGACTCTGTAGGGAGAAAAGGATGAGATGCATTTCAGAAACAAAATATTAACAGTTAATAGAAAAGAGAGAAGGCAATCATGAAAATTCCTAAGAGGGCTAGTGGAATGCTAGAATGAACTCATTTACCTTCCTTTGATATTTAGGGGCTCTCTTGCCTTGTAATTTCATCATTGTTATTTTTCTTACCTCTTATCTTCTTCCCTGTAGTTATTGTCAGCCTAATATTTATTTATTCATTCATTCATTTACCTGAGTTTTCAGGCTTGTGCAGACACAACAGGATAGGGCCAGGTTGCAAGATTGTGTTCCCAACTTGGAAGCAATGTAGGTAAGGAAAAAGCATGGGAGACACAAGTTAACCCCATCCCATGGGTCAGTGGAAGAAAACAAGGGAATAATTAGAAAACTGTGCAAGATCAGAAGGGAACCCCTGGAGCTATAACTGCAAGAACCTCCAGACCCTATTGCCTTTAAAGCCCCTTTTAAAAGGCACCAAGTTAGAGGCTGAGGAAAATTCCAAGATGAGTGGGATATAGTCCTGACCTTCAGGAACGTGTAGGCTGTTTGCCGATGTCTACAACATCTCTTCCACATGCCTAATATATTAGCATGGGCCACTCATTTAAAAATTTCATTTAAAATTTTAAAAATTTCATTTAGCATTTAAAAATGTATTTGACAGAAGAGATGTTTCAAATACTCTTCAGAAAAAAGCCCCGTCTGTAAGGCTCCGTAACACAGCCCATCTGCTGTCGGTGAAGTCAGGCAGTAGGCCTGAAGCCTCACCTGGTTGGTTCTTAACCGCATTTACCTTCCAGGAGAAGCCTCTCACCAAGTTCTTCAGAACCTCCAAAACACCAACGAACAAGATCCTGAAATTGTCCATAGTCTTAACTTTATTATTAACAGACTACATGCCCCTGCAAAAACTATTTCACTTCTCTAGACCTCATCAATAAAACAAGTGTGGCTTAAAATACTTTGTAAGTTGGTTTCAGTTGTAAGCAGCCTGAAAACTCTTAGTACAACTAATTTGGGTAAGCAGGTTGGCTACAGAAAAAGAGCAGAAAGACTGAGACTGTGGTATACATTCCTCTTGGAATATTTTTGTCATATAAGTACAAAGAAATGGATGTCTAATTGTGAATTTTCAGGAGACAACATTTGTAGGAAACGTATTACGAATTTAAAAATCATGGGGCAGATTGCCATTTGGTCTACAAGTTAGTGACATTTTCTTCTCACTTGTGGATCCTGAAACCTCTGAACTTGTCTTCTGCCACATAAGTAAAATATCCATTTATAGTTTTTAACTCTTCTTTTTGGCTCCTCGAAATATAATCAAAAGTAGAACATGTATACAATATATATAATTTTTATCTTTAAAGAAATACTCTGATAATTCCTGACTCTAGCCAGACCTTCACAACCTTCAAAAAAAGGATTATCTCTTTGGCCTTAAGATGTAACACTGTTAACCTTTTATGACAGAATCACATCAAGGAATATTACATCTCTTCTAGTTCCTGTACCCTATCTTTATGATAACAATGTTTGCTTGCAGTCTCAAAGTATTGACCCTCTGGTACAATCACTTGTAGCTACTTGAATACAGATGTCTTGTTATTATTTCTGGAAAATATCCAGTAACAAAATTTTCTTTGAAACATTGTTATTAAATTTTCTCAAAAATAGTTTCTAACCTTCTTTACTAGAGCTCACTATAAGGTAGTCTTTAGTTTAAGAACTTCAACACTCTCTGATTTTGGTTTTCCACTTTCATTTGTGCAAAACGAATGTGTTCTTAAGAATCTGTATTTCCAACCCAAAGAGGCATTATAATGACCATTAAATTTTCAATCCAAGAAATAAACGAGCTCCACCATCCCTGAGTATATATCCCTGAGTGTATACCCTACCCTTCTCACTCCTGTGTTCTTTAATGAGACCCAATGTGCGGGACGTGACTTGACTGAAATTTATAGCCACATTGAGACATGCAGCTAAAGAAAGCTCTTAGCACAGGCATCATCTCAAACTTTTAAAGCAATAGGATCATTTGACAGAAGTATAACTCGCTGTAGTAATTACACAGGTGCAAGTTATAACTACTTCGTCTGCTCCCAACATCTCTAACTGTTGCCCTTAAGAAGTATGATGTCTTCTAGCCGACATGGCTATTCATACGGGACTGCATCTGCACATATTTTAACTAAGTTTCTCAAGTTTAGAAATGTGATGTTATTTTACCATTATGCACGTTCCACAATCCTACTACTCTCTTAGATAAATCAGAGTTTCTGGAATCCATTGTCTTTAGTTCTGCAATTTATAGCTCAGACTTACATGTTTTTAGGCATAAATGCAAGTATGACAACATCAAGGCCTATGAAACCTAGACTTTTATGTATGTGCCAGTAGACATTGAAGTTTGTTGCAGTAAAATGTTTCTCTGTCATCCTAGGAAAAGCCCCTAGTTCCTCAGTTCCTCCTCCTCCACATGACAGAGTAGCTTTTTTCTAAAATGCAGTTAAGAACGGGCACAATAGTTCACACCTGTAATCCTAGTATTTTGGGAGGCTGAGACAGGTGGATTGCTTGAGCCCAGGAGTTTGAGATTAGCCTGGATAACATGGCAAAACCCCATCTCTACGAAACTAACAAACAAAAAATAAATAAAATAAATTAACCAGGTGTGGTGGTAGGTTCCAGTCGTCCCAGCTACGTGGGAGGCAGAGCCTGGGAAGTTGAGACTGCAGTGAACCATGATTGCTCCGCTGCACTCCAGCCTAGGTGACAATGAGACCCTGTCTCAAAATAAAATGAAATGCGGTTATGATCATGCCTCTCTCCTGTTGATATCCATCAGAGTCTGCAATGCCTTCAGGGTAAAGTTTAAACTTCCTCCACCTAGAAAACAGTGCTCTGTAGTAAAATGACCAGGGGCTTTGGTATTAGATACACCTGGCCTCAAATAATGGGTCCGCCCAGGTGTAACCTTCCCCATCTTCTGTTTCCTCATCTGCATAATGGAGTAACAAACATTGTTAAGAGGTTACTGTAGTAATTGTATGAGATACCAGAGGTAAAAAGCCTGGCACAGGACAGGCACAGTGGCTCACGCCTTTAATCCCAGCACTTTGGGAGGCCGAGGCGGGCGGATCACAATGTCGGGAGATCAAGACCATCCTGGCTAACACAGTGAAACCCCGTCTCTACTAAAAATACAAAAATTTAGCTGGCGTGGTGGCACGTGCAGGTAGACCCAGCTACTCGGAGCTGAGGCAGGAGAATTGCTGGAATCCGGGAAGTGGAGGTTGCAGTGAGCTAAGATCGGGCCACTGTACTCCAGCCTGGCGACAAAGCAAGAATCAGCCTCCAAAAAAAAAAAAAAAAAAAAAAAGCCTGGCACAAAATAAATGCTCAGTAAGTGTAAATGCCCTGTCTTTTGCCTTTCCTTCATTGTCTGCTACTTAACCTTCTTAGGTTCCTTTTTCCCCCGTGCTTCCCCTTCCTTCCAGAGCACTCCTTGACTCCAGGCTGCTGTGTATAGATTCCTGATCAAGCCCAGCTTTCCCACACCTCTGTAACTTCTGCATATATTGTTCAGTCTCCCTGTAAGTCTTCCCTACCCTCACCTTTTATAGAAACTGCAGAGTACGTACTTGCCCCTTGAGATAGCTATTCCTGACTGTCTCCTGAATTTAAGCATTCCTCCTCTATACTTTCATAAATCTTCCACAGACCTCTTTCATCTTACAATGTCATAATATTAGTTGGTTTTATTTTTTTATTTTTTTTTTCAATGTACCCTTAACTCCTGAGGGTGGACACTACATCTTAATTATCTATGAAACCCCAGCACCTCACTCATTTTCTAGCAAATGTTGGTTAAATGATTAAATGGATGAGACAGGAGGCAGAATAAATATGGTTTTGGAAAAGTGTCATGGCTGCTGATCTATCAGTGCAAGAGGGAACACACCCACCCCCTACATGATCAAAAATGTTGGAGGCAAGAGACTAGATGGCTTGTGAATAATATCAAATGAAGTCTTCTTTCTGTAGGAAGTCTTAGAAAATGTAATCTCGGGAGTCCGAGGTGGGCAGATCACGAGGTCAGGAGTTCGAGGCAGCCTGGCCAATATGGTGAAACCCTGTCTGTACTAAAAATGCAAAATTACCCAGGCGTGGTGGTGTACGGCTGCAGTCCCAGCTACTCAGGAGGCCGAGGCAGAAGAATCACTTGAACCCAGCAGGCGGAGGTTGCAGTAAGCCAAGATCGTGGCACTGCACTCCAGCCTGGGTGACAGAGCGAGATTAAGAAAATGTAATCAAGCTAAAATGGCATTGGCTTTCCTTCAGTAAATTGTTACTGTGTGGATATATGTGAAATGAATACTAGTACTATGGTGAGAAACACATGCACTAAACAGCTATACTTCTGAGGCCATTCTCAAATCTGAAACTTTGCCCAATTTCAGGGATAGAAGTGAAGTAACATTGATCCCTAGTGTTTAGCTTCTCTCTTTGCCATGGATACAGTGAGATTCCTCAGGGACTATTCCTTTAACCTTGTTAGGGTTGATGGAATAACAGGGTACCTGCAGCTGGGAATAATTGAGGTTTTCTGACGTTAGCTATTCCAAGCAGAGTATTCTGAATCACATGAAAAGTGTCAGAAGCATATAAATTACTGACATTTTTTAATCCCATAGTCCCTCATGGTTAGCGTTTTTTTTTCTTTTGAAAGTTTCCCCTTGGGCCAGGCACGGTGGCTCACGCCTGTAATCCCAGCGCTTTGGGAGGCTGAGGCAGGTGGATCATGAGGTCAAGAGATCGAGACCATCCTGGCCAACACGGTGAAACCCTGTCTCTGCTAAAAGCACACCGGGCGTGGTGTCGGATGCCTGTATTCCCAGCTACTCGGGTGGCTGAGGCAGGAGAATCCCTTGAACCCGGGAGGCGGAGGTTGTGGTGAGCCGAGATCAAGCCACTGCACTCCAGCCTGGAGACAGAGCGAGACTCCAACTCAAAAAAAAAAAAAAGTAGAAAGTTTTCCCCTTAAAATACTTCCTTTTAAATCTAACTTAATTTCATAGATACCATTTCCATTTTTGTAATGAGTAATACTGTATCCTTTCCTATCTATACCATGAAGATTTTCTTTGCCTTGAAAACCTCTTTAAATTTATTATTTCTAGCTCCCAAAATAACTTTTGTTCTCGAATCTAATTCTTTCCCTCACAGTTCTTTTACAATCGCTTCTTTTCTCCTGTAAAAAACCCTACATAAACGCCAAAAACATTTCTAGTTTTAGAAATCCTAAGAGATTGCATTACTAACACAAACATAGAAATCCTTGTGCCAAAGGACGGAGGTGGAAGGAAAGTCAGGAGTTGTGCCTGTGAGAAAGTAAGGAGGACCCTTTGGCATCTGAGCAGACGTGCAGGGAAGCCGGGATATGGGCAGGAAAGAAAGTTTCTCAGCTTCTCTTGTGCGTGAAGTTTATGCTTAGGCCTCTGCAGCAGCCCAAGGCAGGTGAGGGTGATCAGCTGTTCCAGTTTTCCTGGCACTGAGGGATTTCCTGGGATGTGGGGCATTCAGTGCTAAAACTGGGAAAGTCTTGGGCAAATTAGGACAAGTTGGTCACCCTACCTTCCCCTTGCTGCTACTGTCCTTTTAAAGTCCTCATTCCTTTGAAAACTGCAGTGATCTTCGGTTCTTCCTGATTTTAATTGTATACAAATATTCAAAGAGCTTGGACCAGCACATTTTTGAGAGAGCTCTACTTATAGTAAATGTTCTGTGAGAGAGAAAGAGAGCAAATAGATGTCACCTGTGGCAACTCTAATTGCTTGGTCATGACTATCTGGAGTAAGGTGTTAATAGTTTCTTGCATATCTTCCCAGAGAATATTACAAATGCTATTCTGCACCAAGCTCCTTTTAATTTAAAAATATATCTTGGGGTCCTTTTATATGGGCTTATACAGATAATGATCCACAGATGGTGATCATTCTTATTATCTGACACATAGTATTGCATTATGTTATGTGCAAAAAAACCCATTTAATTCTAATGATAGTCTTGTAGGTCATTTCCAGTTTTTACTACAATTAATACAAATAATACTGCAGGCATCTTTGTACCTGAACATCTTTGTGACCTTTCATGAATATATCCATTGAATAAATCTTAGCTGTGAAACTGGATTTGAAGTTTTCATAAATATTGCCTATTAGCCGGGCATAGTGGCGGGTGCCTGTAATCCTAGCTACTTGGGAGGCTGAGGTAGGAGAATCACTTGAACCCAGGAGGTGGAGGTTGCAGTGAGCCTAAATCACGTCACTGCACTCCAGCCTGGATGACAAAGGGAGACCCTGTTTAAAAAAAAAAAAAAAAAAAAAAAATTCCTGTTAAAACTCACACTCTGAGTGAATATACCCCCCAACAGGCTTTGTGTGAGCAACATGGCTGTTTATTCACCTGGGTGCAGGTGGACTAAGGCCGAAAAGAGCATCAGTGGATGGCAGAGGGATAGGAGTTGGTTTTATAGTTTTGGGGTAAACAGTGGAAAGTTACAGAAGTAACTTTAGGGTGGTTTTTTGCAAGCTGGGAGGGGGTCGTAGGTTTTCAAGCTGGGAGAGGGTCGTAGGGTGTGGAGTCATAAGGTTGGCCAAGCTGGGAGGGGGTCGTAGGGTGTGGAGTCATGAGGTTGGCCAAGCTGGGAGGGGGGTCATAGGGTGTGGAGTCATGAGGTTGGCCAAGCTGGGAGGGGGTCATAAGGTGTGGAGTCATGAGGTTGGCCAAGGTCGGTTACAAAGTCCAATGACCTTGTCAGTTGAGGCCTGGATAAGAAACAATAGAGAATGTCTTAAAGTTAAGTAGGTCCCACAGGGGTTGATCATTTCTTCCTCTTGTCATGGTCTTCCAGTTACTTTAGATTTTCCAGGAACTCATCTGGAGTGTCTG
This sequence comes from Cacajao melanocephalus, assembly GCA_963573385.1. NCBI lineage: Eukaryota > Metazoa > Chordata > Mammalia > Primates > Pitheciidae > Cacajao > Cacajao melanocephalus. Next base: position 89,193 of record CAUYLG010031690.1, on the reverse strand, counting down.
TGTAGGTCACAGAGGTTAACATGGCATCCATGGGGCTGTCAGTTGGCCTAAAAGACCTTATGTTGCCAAGCTGTCTACTAAAAAGACTATATTAACTTACAGTCCCACCATCAGCATAAGAAATGCTTGTATATCCATACACACTGACCCTGAGATTCACAAAAAACATATTTTCCCCAACTAATTTAATTGCAAATAAAATTAATCACCTTTCATACATTTATGGGCCAGTTCCTTCCTACCTCCAAAGACTTATTGAATCGGTTATCTTGAAGAGTTTATTTTTTATTGGTATGTTAATGTTTGGAGTATATGAAGAAAATGAACGACCCCCATTTGTGTAAACTTTTTTAAAAATTTTAATTTGTTTAGGGTTTTTTTTTTTTAAATTTAGTCTTTTAAAATATTTGTGTAGTCAAATTCATCTTTTTCGGATGGTTTCCAGACACCCTGTATCTTTTATCCTTGCTTTTCCTGGCATTTGGTGCAGTGCTGATCACAAAGTAGATTCTCAATAAATGATTTTAAAATAAATGGACAATGAATGCATGAGTAAGTCAAGGATATAATTTATCGTTTTTATTCCTCCTCATGATATGTAGAGATTTGCAGAATGAATGCCAAAACATATCTTGGAATAGAATGTTATGGCCTGGTATCTTCAGGCAGGGGTTTTGCTGTTTTATTCAACATGATGTCCCTATCATCTACACAATGCTGGCATATGGGAGATACATGTATTGAATGAATATGAAGAATAATGAAATAAATATGGAGAATATTGAGATAAATAGAGCTTGGATTGTTTGGAGTTTATCCTCCTGGGCTAATGACAGGCATTTCTGGAAATGCTGGGTTGCAATGAAGCCCAGACCAGAGAGGACTGTATTTATGGGTCCAGAATCTCAACTGATTTATCATCAGAACCTCAGACTTACTTTCTTTGTTCCGAGTAAATTAAACTGGAGTGGTAAGAAAGAGAAAAATGGTTATGACCATCAACCCCAGGACCAGCGACTGTATTTAATTGAATTTATAATATCTCTGACATCTCTACTGTGTTTGAAAGGTTAAAAATTTCCTAGAGAAAACAGCTTTTGCTACTACTTGCCAAAGGACTCGAAACATGGACTGATTGCTAAGAACAGAAAACCAACCAAATCAAAATAAAATGAACCAAAAAGCAACAGAAATAAATGTTCCTTAATGTAGTTGGATGACTACCAGATCTCCTCTTCTCAGACCACCAGCCTTCAGAGGAAGGGCACATCCTTCCAAATAAGTGCATCCTTGTCAGGGACATTTGGTGAGGTGCAACCCCTTCAATATGTCAGTTTCCTGGGTCATTTGGGGTCTTAGGAAAATCCTCTTGTTGGTGCACTGAATTGCACATGCATTATGTAACTCATTGCAACCCAATAGCTGAACTCATGGTTTCATAGCTATTAAAATACGCCACAAACCAAACCACCTGTGAGGCGCCAACTCAGCAAATGTGCCTTTCCAGAAAGCAGTCATAAAAGGTACAAAAAATGAGGATGAAAGAAGCCTGAATAACAACCTAGAGCTCATATAGTTGGAGCCATGAGGCACAAGAGGAAAAACATTCCACGTAAGTTGAAGGAAGATGGAGGTCAGGACCATTGGTGTTGAAGACCACCCTCACTATGAGAAAGGGTCATATATATAATGTGGAATGAATCAGAGCTACCACTGTGGGTACCCTGATGGAAAAACTGCAATTTTGGATAATTATGTGCAAGCACTAGGAGAAATGCCAGATGTTAGAATCCATGTTTAATGTGAAAATTGCATTTTGTTGTTTGCAGAACCTCAATATATAGCTTTCCCTATAAAATTTGGGCATATGTCTGAAAGAAATAAAAATGCCAGGGTTGCATTTTAACATCCTGTTACATTTTAGTTAAATTCAAAGGAACATGACTTTTCAAAGAGAAAACTCTCTCTCTCTCTCTCATAAAATAGCATTAAGTGGTTCCAAACATATCTTAGGTTATAATTGAAATTGGACTCTGTGGAACAAAATTAATGATGGTTTGTTCTCAAAGGCCCATTGTCCTGCTGATTTTATCAGTTATTCTTTGTTAATAAGGTGGTAATATGGGCTTAAGAGCTTCCACGACTGGGAGAATCCAATGAATTATAGATAAGTAAAATTGATATCAAATATTATGACTTTTTCTCTTTCGTTCTTGTACTGTATCTAGTTGTCTCACCTTTTTTTCTAAATCTCACAGTTTTAGCTCACATTCTCTAGGGATAGCTTACATGCTAGCTTTATGAGGGAGGTGGAGTCATGCAATCCCAAGAAAGCAAATGTAGAGTGGGAGGATAAAAGGAACAGCAGTAGGGAAGAGAAACCAAATACAAGGTAATGCATTACCAAGCTTGTTAGAGCTTCACAAAACACATACACACACACACACACACACAAACTAGTTGTTAAGTTACAAGGGACATTGCCTATAAGGCTGTGTCTTAGAACATTTCACAAGGAGGAGAAAGGGTGAGCAGTTTTTCTGTGCATGCGTCTTTTGTCTCTCATCGGTCAAAGTTTGCTCCATGGGACCCTTGACCCTCCCAGAGTCCCTGGTGAATCCAGAGCCGCTGTGTATCTCACATGTAGCTAGATGGTTCCTGTCAAGTCAGAGGCCATTGCCCAGGCCAAGCCCACCAGGACGGGGAGGTGGAAAACATGAGGCAATTGCAGTGATAACCACGGCTTTATTGGGGCTGCGGTGGCATGCGTGGGAAACTGGGAAAGTGGCTTATGCCCAAGGGGTAGGGTGGGCACAGCTGATCGAGGAGGCCACAAACAGGACCTAGTGTACTCTTCAACAGCGTACTAGCAGAATTAGAATGAATCAGACCGGAGATTTATTAAATTAAGCTTTTGTAATGTCCTGATGTTGTGTACTGTGTTTTAGTGCTATATCTTCTGTTGCTTGAGTTCCTAATTTGTACCAGGTGTTGTGCCAAAAGCTTCAAATAAATTATCCTGTGGAATCCTCACAATTCTATGGACTCCAATTTACAAATGAGAAAACTAAGACTTAACGTGCTTACCTTCACAAAGCTAGGAAGTGGCAGAGTTAAAATTTGAATCCAGGTCTAAAGCCATTGGTCTCCTATGCCATAGAATCAGCATCCATTTTGCTACTCTTACAAGAAAATCATGAATCTTAGCTATAAATAGTAGTAAGGAGGAATTTTTTTTTCTGTTTCATGCTTATGAAAAAAATCTCTACCTTTTTCATTTTGTGTTTCATGCATATGACAAGCTTTTCAGAGATTTTTTGTGTGTGAGAGAGAGTGTGTGCATATGTCTTGTATATTTACAGACAGAAAAAAAATTTTGGAGATTAATTTTTTAATTAAGTCATAAGAGAATGGAAAAACAGAGATGGACAAGCGGAATTTTTATCCCAATGTATTCTTTGACATACACTGATCATAATACTAATTTTAGCAAAAGAATAAGTCCCTGGTGCAGTGAAATGATTGACCTTCCTTTAGCAGAACGATGTTGACTTGTTACCATTGTCAAATCAGACTCAACACGTTCAACCACATGATCATTTCTACTTGTGCGTTTTGACTGGCAAGGACATTTCTAGCATATCATCTTGACGTCAGGTTACTAAGCTCTAAGCAAAGCTGAAAATGAATGCTACTTCCCACAATCAAGTGAAAATGTTAATATTATCGACATGTCTTAAATGCCGTGAAGTCCCATGCCTGTATATATAACAGAAATAGCAAACAGAGACTTTTCTTAAAGGAAAGATTAAACTAGTGTTATTTTTACATATTCATTAATTGCAGGCTTCCCTAATGTTAACCACTTTAAAACTGTACCTGAAAATACACTGTCATAAAAATGAAATTTGAAATATTATACCATTGAATAAGGTCCTCTGAATAGTTTTGAGATTTAATATTCTTGATTTCAATTTACATGTATACTGAATCACATAAAGGTTATTCAGGTCAGTACTTCCCCACATTTGTTCCTTCATGACATATGTAGATAATTACATTTCTATGAAAACTGTAGTACATAAAGGATGTGGTTTGTATTCAGTCTCTCACCCACTAGCTGCAGGAGCCAAGGGAAGTCAATATCTTACCTCACCTGTAATCTCCACTCTTTGGCACACCATTGAGAAGTCTAATTAAAGTGCAAATAAAAGTTACTTTTACTTTTAAAAGTTATACCTTTGATTATTCCAGTGAATGGTAGGGGAGTATACCAGGCCCATTATTATAATGTATATTATTAAAATTTTGACTGATTTATAGTAAAATTAATCATATATTAGCTTTGGGGTATACAAAATCGCACTTTGATAATAATATTTAGGAAATGGCAACTTTGTGAGCAAAGTTGTGGGAACTATTAGAAAAGTGAAAAATAAAGATGGGACCCAAAAGAAGGAAGGATTGTAGGTTGAAGCCATACACAACTAGAAACTAAGACATATATCCTTAAAAACCCTCAAATCTGTGTCTGATGGGAAAATCCTGCTAAGTCAATGGTTCCCAGACTTTGGAATTTCAAAACAAAAAACTGTGAGGCCCAACATGCAATTACTAGCTCTTTATTTTTGCCAAACAAAGCCATTTTCAACAGAACACACTAACATATACTGGAACCATGATTTCATATTAGGACATTTCTGTTCCACATTCTGTATATTGCAAAATAGTAAGGACAAAAAGGGCAGTCATCCCCCATGGTGGGCTTAGAAACCTCTCATTCGTGTGTGTGTGTGTGTGTGTGTGTGTGTGTGTATTTTACATTGGCCTTATTATTATTATTTCTTTAAATTTCACCAAGGGCTGGTAAAACTCCCTTTTAGAATACCATATGCCCATGCTGTTCAGGAATGAATATGATAAAGTCATTCATGAGGACATAGAGTTATTTCATATGCTCTCAAAAATGCCTTGTAGTGTGAAACATAGCTACTATTGAACAAGACAACCCAACTTTAATAATTTTTTAATTGATTAGTACTTATATATTAGTCAGTAAAGTACCTGGTAATTGTGTGCTAGGCACTGGGACAGAAGCTGGGGATGCAAAAGTGAAAAACATAGTCACAATTTCTACCTTATACTCTAGTGGGGGAAAGAAAAATTAAACAAAATGTATGATTGAAATGCCTTAAGCACCATGCAGGCAAAAGACAAATTGCTGTGAGAGCATATAACCAACTCAGAAATCAGCATTAAAGCAAGACCGGAAAAGGACTGCCCCTGTGCTTTTTGTATATTTGAGGCATCTTTTATAAATTTTAAAAAGGCACTATCGCTAAGCAGCTAGATTCCAAAGGGCCATCTCCTAGCTAGACAAATTAGAAAAGGGAACCGCTTCCTCAGGCTGAAACAACCCTGCCTGCTGAGGGTATAATTAGGTGAATGGATCATCACTAATGAATGGTTTTAAAGAAAGGAATAACATGACCAAATTTGCATTTTAACTTTACTCAATAGTTTGGAGTATTTAAATATGATTAAACCTTTTCTTTCCATTTGCTTGAATGAGGAAGAAGGGCTATCAGGCATTTAAAGTTGACTAAGGTATTGATGGGATGCAAAAGTTTTATTAGGTAGGTAAGGGCAGGACAATTCCATTAGAAATAAGAACTTTTTCTGCATTGCTGCGGGCAGAATTGATTGCTTCAGGGCTAAATCACCAAGATAAAAACCCTCTTTTGAATCACACACCCTTTTGACATCTGGGTTTCTCTGAATCACGTGCAATCTAGGACTCACGCAGATCATTCCAGTTTCACTTATGAAATTTGGGTTAGCCAACTTAAACAGTCATGGGTGCAATTTGCTTCTGAGTTAAAATGCTATCATTATTTTATGTTATTGACTTTTGCAAAGGAGAAAGCATTTTTATTTTGACAATTTTTGTTATTAATGAAATAAACTCAATTTTGTAGTAACATAGAATACAGTGAAAATGTGCTTTATGAGATGCTGTGGCTTGTCTCTCAAATGGATAGTGAAGCTGTCTGAAACCTTTTGTGCCTTTAAGTTTAAGGAATTGATTTGGCTTATCTCAGTGTACACAGAGCCTAGTTACCTAGATAAATATTGGATGTTTGTCTCAGGGAGAAGAGACAATTTTTAAGACCACAATTAGGTTTTGTAGCTATTTGATATCCAATTGTAATCAGATACTCAGTGAAACGTGTATTTATAATGCAGGCCAATGATCATATATTTGGCTCAGATCGTTTTTTACTAGAAAAATTTTTTAAAGAAATATTGTCCTTCCAATTTTAGTGGCACTGAGGAATGAGGGGGAAAATACTATATGTCCTTTGTTTGTTCAACCTTATTCATCGTTACTAATATTATGACTCTCATTTATTTTAAAAAAATCATTAATATCATTATCCTTGATTGAGTTTTTCCTATGTTCAAGGCATTGAGATAGGACTTTGGTAAACATCATCTCTCTAACCCGTTCAACAACCCTGCAAGGTAGTGTAACCGGGTTTTTTCTTGGGTGCTGGTGAGGCATAGCTCCCCCGAGAGAATGCTGTGGGTTTTTGGCCTCCAATCTCTTCAAGAATAAGCAATGGGACCACTGCAGGTGTACCGTATGCTCATAAAAGTAAATATCGGACCCAAGAAGCGTTGCAGAAAGGTGATTTTATTTAGGTAGAGAAAAGAGAAGGAAAGGAGAAGAAGAGAAAGACTTCCACCAAGAGTGTGGAAGGGGATTCCGGAGGGGAAATCCCAGAGGGGAAAGGGAGCTCCCACCATGTGGGAGGGGATTCCAGAGAGCTGGAAATCCAGCCAGGTGTGTGGACATGGACTTTTATCCTGGGAGGAACCCCCACCTTCTCCAAGACCATGGGCTAATGAAAGGAGTTCCTTAGAACTTCCGCTGGAGTGATTGACTTTTAGTTTCTTCCTGTGCCCATGAAATTCAAACATAAACCGTTAAATCTCCCAATGGAGAGAGATGGGAGTGGGGCATGGCACTGGGAAATTCTTGCCCTTAAAACTACGCCCCCTCATAAACCCAGAAAGAAAACACATTCCCTCAGTAGGGGTCATTATTTCTATTTTATAGATAAGGTAACCGAAGCTCAGAGAAGTTATGTCCTGAAATTATATAGTAGCAAGTGGTTAAGCCAGGTTTCCAACACAGGTTTTGTCTGACTCTAAAACCAGCATCTTTTAACTCTGCCTCATCTCTTCGCCATTCAGGACCAAAATGTGATGCGCGTCTACCAAAAAGAGAGTAGCAAAAGGTGATTGACAGAAGCAGTCATAGTCCTCTGAAAAGAAGGCAAAACTATTGGGGGTAAGGGAAAAGTCACTTAAAGATCATATCTGTGTAATCAAATATTAACTCAATGGCTTGAATTAGGTAGCAAATAAAATATATTAGCAAGCAATATTACAGACCATGGTGAGAGCTATGTAGTAGATGAAGCAGAATGATGGCTGGGCTCAGGATGCTCATATATTTGGAACCTAGGTAAATCTTTGCTCTTCCCAGAGCCCATTATCACTTTTTCAAAAAAAAAATCTTTGCTGGGCTTAGTGGCTTACTTTGTAATCTCAGCACTTTGGGTGGCAAGGCAGGAGGATCACTTGAGCCCAGGAGTTTGAGATCAGTCTGGGTAACATAGGGAGATGCTGTCTACAAAAAAAAAAAATAACAAATAACAAAACCATCTGAATTTCATGCATTCCAATTTATATGGTTTTGTTCCATTCTACTTGATAACCTTTACACTAGTTGTGAAACTCACTGAAAAAAAAGGAGAAAATCATAATTTATGTAAACATTCCTGAAATATCACTTTAATCAAGAAATTAAGAAATATTCAGATTTCAAAAGAAAAATGGAAACTTCCTTGGCAAATGGGTTTGAGGTTCGGTCAGAAGGTTTTGAATAATCAGGAGCAACGTGTTGTAGTAGGAAAAGCCTACCATTTAGAGAGAGACAGCTTTAGTTTGTCAATCCTGCCTCTTAATACTTGAGTGACCTTGAGTAAAGCATGAAATAGCCTTTGGGCATCAGTTTCCTCACTTAAAGGTAGAAGGGTTGAACCAAGTGTAAGCTGTTGTCCTTCCATGTTATCATTCTAAATAGTTCTAGATGGAACTATTTGAAATGTTGCACATTTCATATGTTGCTAAACAGTTCTCTCCAGGACAGCTGCCCCTAATAAGCTTACTATGGGTCACTCAACAATCTTCAAGAGAATCAATCATTATTTGGTTGGTGGATACCAAGACAATTCTGATGTGTTTGTGTCAAACATTGGGCAGATGAAATCTGACTAGACATGTCATTCCATCATCATGCTAAATGACCTTGACTCTAAACATCTTAATTTGAACTTTAGACATTTCCCAAATGCTTTAGGGTAGATTTGGACCGTACTATACTCCACTGTAAATGGAGAAAGCTTCATCATCCCCATACCCAAACGGCTAGGTAGGAATGCATATTGGGTTTAGTGACTCCCTTGAAAATTCAGCTTTTGAGATCAGACCTCTTAACAAGTCATGAGTATTTCGAGTGAAATGTTCGATTCTTAGTGATACTGTTTTCCTGTTCTGCTGTTATTATTATTCAGCTATGATTATTTTCCTTCTCCCAAACTGCTATTTTTTTTTCTTTATTGAAAAAGGAGGAGGGGGTGTATGCTGCAGTCTGGGGTGAATACGGGCTTCACATGGGGACCTGGGTTCTGGTTCTGTCCCAGAGAGTGAGCTAGGAGCACTTACACAACAGGGTCTTGGCCACTGTGTCAGGGAATCGCCTGATATCAAAGACTGAAGCCTTTTAGTAAAACATGAAGAATAATCAGAAGCAGCATCGACTAGTCTCTAACCTTGGTTGAGGGACACACACACACACACACACACACACACACACGGCTCTGAAAGCTCAGACACGGAGGACATTCTGTGATCCACTTAGCCCTCTCTTCTCCTTCAGGGGGTCCTTGCAGGACAGAACACGAAGGAACAAAGTCTTAACTGGCAAGCTGCCGGCAGAAGGAGGCTGCTGGATTGTAGCGCCGGTTAGGAACGGGGAGTCCTTTGCGTTTCAGAGATCCGTTCCACATTTTGCTGAGAGCCCAGGCACTGTGAATAAGAGGAGCCTCTGAGGACTGGTTTCTGATGTCGCACTAGGCATGATAAGAATGCCATTGACGTCAGCAGAGTCATCATCAGGGAGAATGGCACCCCAGCTCTTGAAACCACACCAAGCAATTGCAGTGCTTTTGAAAATTAAAAGCCGGTGCTGGAGGGTGGGGGTTGGGGAGGGAAAGAAGCAAAGAGGGAAGCCGTGGCTCCAGCTGAACTCTTCTTTCTTCTATGCATTTCCTGTATTTTAAAAAAGCAGGCTCAGGGCGCTCCTGTGCACACGCCCAGTTACTCACACACACTGCCGCCGTGGGCTCACTAACCTAAATCGAGGGAGGTGGGGGAAGAAGAGAGAAAGAGAGAAGCAAAGAATTTAATTCTGCTAACATTTCTGCATGCAGATGAAACAAACTGTGCCACCCAGGTGCTGGACAGAGGCCCTGAGCTACATAAGCCTCTGAGAATGAAATTTCTGAGCTAAAACAGATACGCTTTAAATGTGTGTTGATGAAGAGATTACAAGGGAGGAATTAAACACTTCAAAGGAACTACTACAAAGCAACAGTCACCCTTCCCCTATCCCTCACACATGCACATTACTGTGGACACTTGCATGTTTGTGTGTCTGCCTGAGAAAACGGCAAAGTTGGTTTAGGAAGGGAACACTGCAGGCGTGTTGTGATTTCAGCTTTCACAAGCAGCTCCAAAAACATCACCTCCAGCTATAATTCAAAGGTGACCTGGACTGGAAAATGTATTGGAGGTTAGGAAGTCTTTGGAAACCATTCTTTAGTGTAAATTGTCTCCGCTTTCAAATTCCACAATTGATCGGATCCTTTCATTCTCTTTCCCACTCCCAATTGTTCCACTCTCACTCTCTACCCACCCCCAGGAATATGAAAACAACATAGAATAGACTTGATGATATCAGCTGCATAACACGCTTTATTTTATGGCATTGATGGGCAGCTTTCCAAGTCCATAAAAATCTTCTGCTGATCTGATTTTAATATCCATATTCTTCAGTTATACTAGAAAGAATGATTTCTGAGATGTGGAAATGTTAGCCGGGAAACAAAAGGACATAGGCACATAAAGCAAAATCTGGCAGGAAATGTGGATTTAATAAATTGAATTATGTGAAACTCCTCTTTCAAATGGACTGATACTAGAGGAGCAGCCCTTGAGAGAAATGCACAGTAATGGTTTGGTTTTCAAAGACCTGTTTCTTTTTGAAAAGGAAGAAGCCCTGAACAGCATTCCTTTCCAATATACAAAGGTAGCAGAAGTAGAACCTTCTCCACTTTCCTATTTGTTCTTAAAAAAACATTTGTAAAAGTTATATTAAATGTGCTTCTTATGATAAATAAAGGGAGGAGTTTAGCAAAGCACATTTACTATGTACTCTTAACCTGTCTTGCTTAATGTAATAATGGAAAGAAAGATGGCTAATTGTTTTGCAGGAATTTCGGTTTATCCTCTGAAAGGATACAAGCAAATTTGTAACTTGGGTCAAATTGGCTATTTTTTGTTCTGTTTTGCTTTCATTTTTGTTTTGTCCAAGATTTATAAATGGAACCCTTCTTTCCTTTCTTTTTTCATTCCTTTCTTCTTCTCTTCCTTTTTTCCTTCCTTCCTTGTTTCTCTCTCACTCTCTCTCTCTCTTTTTTTTTTTTTTTTTTTTTAACAATTGTACTCAAAAGAATAAAGAATTCTGAGAATCAGTTCCAGGATCCAATAAGGGCATCGATTGTATATCACAGGATCAGAGCCTCTTGCTTTGAAATGTATTGTCGTATTTGGTGGATCAATAAGCAGGGCCAGAGCCTTCACACAAGCTTCCTTGCACCCAGCTCCTCCCTACGAGGTTAAAAAGCACGGACTTTGACATTAGTACTGGCAATGCAATACAGAACAACTGTTTCCGTTCCCTTCACTGTTTCTGCCATGTGCCTTGATTAGGTGTTTTCTGACCCATCTCCCTAATTTGTCCCTGTCACTTGTGTTGGTCATTCCCTCCCTTACCACATCCTGCCCAGCCATCCCTGTCTACAATTCAAATTGCTCTCTGTCGAGATCATTTACTACAGTGAAAAATAAAGAAAGACTTTCTCCCTTTTTCCCACCTACACATTCCTTTTGTCCCCCAAGATATCCCTTCCTCTTGCCTGGAACATTCCCAGGCCTTAGTTGATTGATCATCCCCTGGTGATATTTAGGCGCCCTTTGCACCAGGCACCATAGCGGAAGCCCAGAAAGCCCCAAGAGTCTGGATGTGTTTTGGAGAGCAGGCTCAGGTTCACTGCACACTAATTTGCAGCAGGAAGTGCTAGGAAGCCCGATGAGGGATGAGAATTACTAAATAAGGTTGGCAGTCAATTGACAGAGGAAGCTTAAGGAAGAGGGTCATTTAGAAAAGGAAAAATAATTTAATCCTTTTCAGGTGTGTTAATTTCTTTCCTGGACCAAATTACAATAGACCTGGAATATTTGAGACTTTTCCCTAAGGTCTGGCTTCACTTCATAGGGAAGAGGCAAGGATAAGTGCAGTGAATTTGATTATGGACACCAGTCTAACTCTAGCTTAATGAGCCGTGGAAACAAAATAGCCAATCTCCTCTAACTGCTGTAATCCAACACTAGGAGCATCGAGAGCCCTGTGGTTTTAGTTACACAAATTTGTAGTACAGGCCTTGCCTCAGCAGTTGAACATTTCAGCAAGAGATCTGAACTTGCTTGGTTCTTCATGTAGCAGGTATAAGTCTTTTAGAATTAATTTGAAAAAAAAATGTATCTGAAAAGCAAGAGATCTTAAATGAATCTACAACCTGAAACAAACAAACAAACATTAACGTTTGCCCTAATTACTGAGGCTGTTTTTAATAAAAATATATAGATGATAGATAATTTTGGAGATTGCATTTCCCCACCATCACTGCCAGCCTCATTTTTCTTCCATCCTCTCCAGCACAACCTCTCCCGTAAATTTAGTAAATAATCCTGTTCACATTTTTGTCTTTTTACTATATATGTTATTATTCATAAATATACTGTAATTATAAAAGTCATCGGTATATTTTAGCTTCTCTTTTTTAATCCAATAGTATGTTTTTTGAATTCTTTTACTCTTGCCCCAGTGCACCGTGTAAATCTCATGAATCGACAGGTAGCAATAGATCAGCAATAGTAAAGTAACTGATAGGGGCCGGTTAATTGAATGACCCTTTTAAGAAGAGATCTCAAAGAGGTAGGCTAGGTAAGCTAAAAAAATTATCAGGGCAAAATGCAGGAAGATGGAAGTGAAAGCAGTTGAGAGTCAGCCTGGGCTAAGATAAATGAGTGGAGCTGTAGCTGTAGGAGCCAAGAAAGCATGGTCTACTCGAGTGGAAATCAAGCTTGCTGGTGAGCAGTTTAGGAGACGCTCCTGGTTTTACAGCAAATCTTTTTATATGATCTTGAGCAAACCACTGGCCTTGATTGCTCCTTTCTGCTCCTTGGTCCTCCTGTGTCAAATAAAACCCCAGAATTGCAAAGCCAAAATGCAAATATATAGAACTCCTCAATCAACCTCCCTCAGTTTATAAGTAAGGAAATGAACACCTAGTAAAACATTATGACTTATAGATATGTGTCAGGGCAGAACCAGAAGCTGGGCTTGGGCTAGGAAAAGTTGTTCCCCTTGATACATTTTCTAAAGGTTATACCTTTTCCACACTTTCTGAGGTAATGTGTTGATTGACTTGACAGTTGTAGAAATAGTAGGAAGTGGTATAAAGCCAAGACCATGTTTACTAAACAGTGCTGCCTTTTTTTTTTTTTTTACATCATACAGATTAGAAAGCTGGTGCTCAGGGAATTTAAGCAACTTGCCCAGAGTCACGTAGCTTGGAAGTGTTAGAGCCAAGATTTGGACCCCAGTCTTTCTCACTTTCACAGACTTGCTTTTAACCACTGTGTTATGCTATGCTGTCTCAGTATAAGCTCCTTTCAAAACAAGTCATTTCCAATCTATCTCTGACATGTAAGCCCAGAAGTTTTCAGATTTATAATGGCATGTTTATTTTCTCTCTGCAAGTGTTAGAGAACACGGTGTCTGCAATGGAGTAGAGCTTTAGAAATGAGGATAAAACATTTGGTTTGGTGTTCATATTAAGAACTCATATCAAAGGAAGGAAACTTAGTAATTAATATTTTAAATGGACTGGAGAGGTCACAGGTATTAAAATCAGTATTTTGATGACAAGATAACAGTGTAGGAGCAAAGAATTGGAGGCATTTAGCAAAATTATGAATTAAGTGAATATGTAAACAGCAGATTATGAAAGAGAAACAAAGATTACCTGGAAAGAGTTTTGTGAATTACCAGAATTCAGAGTCAACTGAATTACCAGAATGGGCAGAAAAAGGAAATATCAAAGAAGAGTTTGCTGTTAGAAAATTAAATAAAGAAGATGCCATGGAAGTGTTTTTTAGTGGAAATACACTATTGCTTATGGCTGAAGACAGAAAGAAGACTTTGTGTGACTTCCAGATGAAGTTCAGGCATAGAGGCAGGGCTAAAGAAACAAGCACATAGACCTGAGAATCTTTGTTGATTGATCTTTGGAAATTCGGTATAAATATGATCAGTTCAACCATGTCTTAGCTACTGGATCAAAGGAAACATCTACTGGCTTTGGGAGATGAGAATCTGGAAAATTGGCAAAGACTGAAAAAACCAAAACCAAAGGAAAAAATAAACAGAATGAAGAATGCCATTTAAAAAATCTTAAGAGGCTGAGTCTGATGTTACAAGACTCTTTGACTTCATTATTCTCAATTCTAACATTTAAGTTAGGTGATTATAGGCATAGAATTTCTTTCAAAACCGGTTTCTAAATGAAGACTTCCCATACACTGAAGTTAAAAGTGGTCTTGACAGGAGAACTGCTTAATAGGTAAGGGGTTTTACTTTGGAATATTGAAAATGTTTGGAATTAGTTGAGGTGGTGGTTGCACAACATTGTAAATGTGCTAAATGCCACTGAATGGTTGACTTTATATTTTTAAGTTTATGTGATATCAATTTCACTTCAATAAATTATTTTTGTTAATGCATAATTAATGTATATATTTATGGGGTACATGTGATGTTTTGTTACATGCACAATATGTATAATGATGGAATCAGGGTATTTACAGTATCCATCACCTCAAGTATTTATCATGTCTACATGTTGGGGACATTTCAAGTCCTCTCTTCCAGCTATTTTGAAATAAAAAATACCTGTTGTTAACTCTAGTCACTTACTCTGCTGTGGAACATTAGAACTTATTCTGTCTATCTGTATGTTTGCACCCATTAATCAACCTCTCTTCATCCTCTCCCGACCCATCTATCATTCTATACTCTACCTCCATGAGTTCAAGTTTTTTAGCCCCTGCATATGTAAGAACGTGTGATATTTGTCTTTCTCTGCCTAGTTTGTTTCACTTAACATAATGACCTCCAGTTCCATCCATGTTGTTGTAAATGACATGATTTCATTCTTTTTTATGGCTGAATCACATTCCATGTGTATACCACATTTTCTTTATCTGTTCGTCTGTTGAGGGACAAGTAGGTTGATTCTCCATCTTTGGTATTTTGAATAGTGCTGCAATAAACCTGGGAATGTACGTATCCCTTTGATATACCAATTTCTTTTCCTTTGGATAAATACCCAGTAGTGAGATTGCAAGACATTATGGTTAGTTCTATTTTTAGTTTTTTGAGAAATCTCCATACTGTTTTTCATAGTGGCTGTACTAATTTATATTCCCACCAATGATGTGTAAGAGTTCCCCTTATTCTGCATCTTGGCCAGCATCTGTTATTTTTTGCATTTTTAGTAATAGCCCTCTAACTGGGATAAGATGATATCTCACTGTGGTATCAATTTGGATTTCCTTGGTTATTAGTGATGTTGAACATTTTTTCATATACCTGTTGAACATTTATATGCCTTCTTTTGAGAAATGTCTATTTATGTCCTTTGTCCACTTTTTAATGGGATTATGTGCTTTTTTTTAATGTTCAGACGTTTGAGTTCCTAATATATTCTGAATATTATTCCCTTGTCAGATGAATAGTTTGCAAGTATTTTTTCCCCTTTAACAGATTGTCTCTTCACTCTCTTGTTTGCTTGCTTTTGCTGTGCTGTGTAGAAGCTTTTTAGTTCAATATAGCCCCATTCATCTATTTTTGGTTTTGTTGCCTATGCTTTTGAGGTCTTAGCCATAAAACCTTTGCCTAGACCAATGTCCTGAAGTATTCCTTCTGTGTTTTCTTCTAGGAGTTTTATGTTTAAGTCTTTAATCCATCTTGAGTTGATTTTTGTATGGTGAGAGATAGGGGTCTACTTTCATTCTTCTGTTTATGGGCCTCCAGTTTTTCCAGCATCATTTATTGAAGAGATCTCCTTTCCTAATGTATATTCTTGGTGCCTTTATAGAAAATCAAATGTATCTATCATTATGTTCTCTGTCTACTCTAAATCTATCAGTTCACTCTGTAAAAATGTGGATTTGTTTCCACGTTCTCTGTATTATTCCAT
The DNA here is from genome assembly GCA_963573385.1 of Cacajao melanocephalus. Classification (NCBI taxonomy): domain Eukaryota; kingdom Metazoa; phylum Chordata; class Mammalia; order Primates; family Pitheciidae; genus Cacajao; species Cacajao melanocephalus. The sequence continues at coordinate 73,456 of CAUYLG010031690.1, read as the reverse complement.
TGGTCTATGTGTCTGTTTTCACACCATGTTGTTTTTGTTACTATAGTGTTGCAATATATTTTGAAGTCAGGTTGTATGACACATCAGTTTTGTTCTTTTTTCTCAGGATTGCTTTGGTTACTTGTACTCTTTTTTGGTTCCATACAAATTTTAAGTTTTTGTTTTTTTTTATTTCTGTGAAAAATTACATTGGTTTGGATAGGGATTGCATTGAATCTGTAGATTGCTTTGGGCAGTACAATATATATATATATATTTTAAGAGAAAGAGAGGGAGGAAGACTTGGGCACTAAGTACATCAGAGTAGACATTTATCAATTTTTTAAAAAAGTGATCTTGGCTACCATAAACTGTGATGTTCTTGAGCTTACATAGTGTCTTGTTGATATTGGAATTGTTGATACTCAAAGTGCCTGGCACATAGACCTGATTCATATGAATTTAATCAATGAATGAATGGATAATTCTGACCATCTCTGAGTGAAGTACACTTCATGTTATAATACACCACTTGACTGTATGTTGTGAGAGAGATCAAAGAAAGGTAGGATACAACCTTGAACAAGCTGAATGAAAGTTACCTTCAGCTTGTTTTTAAAAAGTGTTCTGATAGAGAAATAATGAATCTTTTCAGATTTTAAAGTGTTGCTGGTTTGATTTCAATTTGCATTTTTAACTATCAGTCTCTGTGAAACTTTAGTTTACAGATAGGACTTTTGACCATGTATGGTGGCTCATACCTGTAATCCTGGTGCTTTGAGAGACTGATGTAGAGGATCACTTAAGGCCAGGAGTTTGAGACCAGCCTGGAGAACAGGCTCTATTAAGTATAAAAAAAATTAACCAGGTGGAGTAGTGCATGCCAGCAGTCCCAACTACTTGGGAGGCTTAGACTGGAGAATCCCTTGAGCCGAGGAATTTGAGGCTACAGTGAGCCATGATTATACCACTGCACCCTGGCCTATGCAACAGAGCAGGACCCCATCTCAAAAAGCAACAGTGACACACAGGAAAAGCAGAATGTTAATTTGTCCTGCTCTTGTCTCTAGCACTTCATATCCATTTCTCTGAATATGAACAGTGGGAAAGGTAGTAGAATTGAAGTGGATCATAGAATGTTTCCTCTACTAGATAATTTTTACTCCATTTGGAGTATGATTGAACGGCTAATGTCAAGACGTACAGCAGGGCTCAATGATTGAAAAATAATGTTACTGAAATAAAAGTCACTGTATTTTAAGCTTTCTTTCTGATAGTCTTCCATTATTTTCTTTGTCATATTAGCACCATTGTAAAAACACAAGTTATACATAGGGTAAAAAACATGGTCACAATTTGACGTTTTATACAATAATAAATCAGCTTTCATGCCGTTAGTCTATGTCCTCTTCTCTGGTGTTAGAACTTACTTTTGCCTGAGATCGCTAAACAATTATTTCAATTTCCCAGATAAATGCCCTTCTGTGAACAGAGACCATATGCTGGTAGCCCCTATGTAATATAGAGAGAGCATAACTTTCCTCTTCTCAGTCTTGGAATTTAAAGTTAGGATTTTTATAAAATGCATTTTATTCTTATTTTGCTTCTCCATCATTAGAAAGATTCCTGGACCTAGAAACCAGTAATAATAATAAGATTTTGGCAATTTAAAGAGAAAGTCACTTTTTTGACTATGGTCACACCAGCTATGTTTTGAACCTTAAAGGAGGAGGCAGGAAGAACATTTGAATTCAGCATTTTGGTGTATTATAACCTCATTTGGCTCTCAGAAGAAGTTCTTTTTTATTTCATCTTCTCCACGCCAGTTTATGCAATTCTCTCATGCCTCGCTTTATTTTTATACCTTTTCTTAGAAAAGGTTTTTAAATTTTATCCTCCCCACCCCAGTTTATACAGTTCTCTCATGCCTTACTTTACTTTTATGTTTTTTCTCCATTCTTTCTTGTTTCGTTTGCTCACTCTCCCAAGTCCTCTGGCCTAATTTTTACTTGTGTGGTATTAAGCAGAGAACGATAGAACAACTGTGAAGACTTCTTGGGGATAAACCAGGTTTCACTTGAATTGTGGTGCATCTCCCACTGGTGCTGAAGCAGGGCAGAAAGAGGACAGAGGCATACCAGCAAGAACAGACATCTAAGCGCAAAGAGAGGAGAACAAGGGCAGGGATACTCTCTCAGTGCCTGGGAAGAAAGCAAAACTTAAAGTGCTCCTGGAGTTGTAAATAAACTCTCTCCTCTTTGAAATGTATATTCGATGGTTGCGGTGTAGTTGCAACAGTGTAACAAAGTCCAGGAGGCCTATTTTTTGAATAATCAATATTGTGGACCAGTGCCAGAGCAGACCTACCTTATGTAAATTAATTTATTTGAATTGCTCTATTCACTATGAATAAATACTTATTGGAGTACCTTCTATATGCCGGGGACCTCAGCCCTGTGATACATAGGTGGAAAAGATAACACTTAAGCAGCTTACTGTATAGCAGAGAGATGGATCAATCAATAGACAATTAAAATACAACGTGTTTAAGTAAAGGCCTGTTAAAGCCACAGGGCCACTCAGTGGTGAGAGGGATTCAATCAGCTTGGGCCAGCCATGGCAGGTAAGTGACTTTTGGAAAGTTACCAAAGTAAGAAATACCTGATATGTTCAAGGAACAATTCCAAGGTTCAATAAGGCCAGAAGTTAAAGGGCAGTGTGAGCCCTGGAAACTGAGGCTAGAAAGGTAGAAGGATCTGCTTTGTACCACACACTGTGCTGGGCACCATGAAGAATACAAAATAGCTAGCTATTATGGAGCCTACAGTTTACTGTGTGTACATGGATACATGTGCATGTTGGAATTTAACTCCTTGAGAGGTCATGGATTGCTTAGTCCTGGAAGCATTTGAATTTATACTGGAAAGCTATAGTAGGGAGTTGACAAAATATTTTAAATGTGGTGAGAATAATTAGACAATCTGTGGTGCGGTGTGCTAGCAAACCAGTTCTCCTTTTTTCTCTTTTTCTCACTACTTCCCACCTGCCTCAAAAAAAAAAAAAAAAAAAAGTAAAAAACCAGATCTGCAGTGTTTATCTACGGCCATGGTGCAAATACTCCTCCAGTGGCTGGTTTCAAGCTATCACTGGTTCAACAATTCTTTTGAAGAATTCTTGAATGTTTTTAACACTTCGCAAGATCAGTTCCAGCATATTCCTGCAACAGCAATTCTGCAATTCTGAATGTCAAATAATAGAACCAAAAAGTCATATAAGTACTGCAAAGGAGAAGAGATAGTGAAGAGCCAGCTTAGTCAGGAAATGCTCCGGGAGGAAGTAAGGCTTGAGTTGGGATTTATAGATAAGAAATTTAAATAAAAAGGATCAAGCACTCCCACCGTGATGCACAGATGTTGAATCATGTATGTGTGTGACAAGTGTGGCAGTTGGTAGTGGAGGGTCCAGGTGAGATTTAGGCCATGAAAGACTTGGTCAGTCAAACTAATACATTTTGTCATGTTTAAGTTAGTAGACAGCCATTAACAGTTTTTAAGCAGTGATGGTCATAGCAATGTTTTGATGAAAGCAATTTTTAAGGAAGATTTTGTTTTTTTAAAAGCTGGATAAATGATAGCAGTGAGACCCCAGAATAGAAGAAGAGAACTGCCTCCGATAAGTGAGAGTCATTCAATTCAGCAGCAATCTTGGAAATGTGTAACTTCTGTGGAGAGAAATTGTATCCTGGAGTGTTGGGGAAAGCCACTGTGAAGCCAAAGAAATTAGTGGCTAAATGTAGAGAAATTAAGACGAAGGAATTGGCACACAGAGCCACTGCGTACTATAAAGTATTTTTATTGGTATTCAGTCTTGCCGTTATTGTTGCTAATGATTGTATTGAATAATTACCAGCTGTTGTAAATTATTTGAATCTTGATGCCTAAAGCAACCTCTCCTCTGGCGGAAAGTTGTCTTCTTTCTTTAAACTTTTCAAAAACATGTTCGAAACATGGAGACTTGGAATGGGAGGTCTATCACAGCAGGACATCTGAAATCCTTCTGATTCCTGTTATCATTTCTGTCCTTTCGCAGTCCACTTTGTCACCACCCCCACCCTTTGTTGTTCTGCCTGCCCATCCAGCTTTGCAGTCACTCTCCCACCTCCTGCCTGGCTGCAGCGTCATCATTGACACAGCTCTGGGTTGGTATCTCCTTTCACCAGAATTCCTGCAGCCGTGGAGTACGTGCAGAGCATCTTCCTTTTGACCCTCTTAAAATGCTGAGGGGTGTTTCCGACACACATTGCTTTGTCATTCAGTAATAGGGTAGTTGTGGATTCTTGTTACTGCAATTGTGCTGATTTTTAAAAGCATTCTGAGTAAAAAAGAAAGAAAAGGTAGTAAAATATAATGTACCTGATGCCTATAGAGCACGTTTGCACACGTTCTTGCCAAATGTTATTTTGAAAACCTGTCTCTGCAGGTCTGAGCTGTGAAAGTTTGGAAAGTCAGGGTCAGAAGGCGAAATATTTCGTTTGTATCATCATCATCATACAATGTAAATTACGTGTAGCATATACATAGAAAACAATCCAAGGGAGAAGCTTCTGGGAAATCATTCCTTCTTGTTTACTCTGATCATATAATGGGAAATTGTATGCTTTATGCCATTTTAATTTCTTGAATATATGTGCTCAAAAAAGTGCATTATAATATAGCTCAGTACCATATATGCTGAAAACAGGTTGGTAATGAATTTGGACAAAGATTCCCTTTTTATTTCCTGTACTTTTACGCATTTTTTTTGTTGCTATATATCATATTTATTAGGACTATAGCAAACACTAATTCATCGACTGAGATAAGAAATGTGTTTTCCATTAATAATTATAAATCTGCCAGAAGATTGTGGGATTTACATTATTGGGGATCTAAACAGAACCAAAATCTTTGCAAAGTTATTTTAAAACTGTTATTAATTATTTATGTAACCATAGATTATGGCTTACAGAAGACTGATGAAATTGTTCCACAAACCATGTAGGTTTTGTGGAAGAGCAGTAAACTTTGATAAGTAAACCCAGAGTGCTCCATTAACCTTTTCTCTATATGCACATTATGTGTTGATAAGTATGATATATATTATACCTCAATTATTAATAGCAATTTACATCCTAACTATTAAGAATTCAGCCAGCAACCCTCCTAGCGTCCCCTTTCTTCTAGAACATAGATCAGCATCAGGAAGGAAGCAAAAGAAGTCTCTGAGCACCTGAAATAGATGTTCACAATGTTCACTCACTAAAGATAATGCAGGTCATTAGCCAAAGAAATGTATGCTCATGTTTTAGTGATGATTCATATAAGCTTGATCATGTGGTTCTAAGCCTTCTATAATTGGATGAAGCAAATTAGGAAAGGCTGCGTAGGAGATTGCAGGGAAAGTCACAACTGATATTAGCCGAGTGACAGCTGATGGCCTGAAAACAGAAAAAGAAAAAGAAAATCTACGAAACCATTAGAAAACCACAGACGTAGCTATTTGGGGCCTTTTTGAAAGGGGCAATAAGCTCAACCCATCTTTGGAAACACTGAGAACATCCTCTTGATTCAACTGAGTATAATTTTTGGTATTTAAATTGATGACCCCAAATCATTAAAAAAGATGAAATTATATTTTGTTTAATCTGTATTGCTCTTCTATATTATGGTAAGATTTCTGTTTAATGCGCTTAAAAGTAAGACTACCCCCAAATTTAACCCCCATCCCCTTCAATGCCTCCTCCTGGACATTGATCCATCTATCACCTCTTCTCCCTCTTTCTTTGACCTATTCTTTGGTGGCTGTGTCTCCTTTAAAACTAATTGAAGTTCTTAGGGAAAAAAATCCCTCTCTCTTTGATCCTGTATCTTCCATCAGTTATTACCACATATCTCTATTAATTTTCTTACCCAAACTTCTAGAAAGAAAAGCATCCACTCATCATTTTCATTTTCTTTTTCTCCCACTTATTCCTCCACCTCCCTGAAGTCAGCTTGCAGCCCCACCACTCTGTTGCAACTACTCCTGTGGTTCCTCTGATCTCCCAGTTGTCAAACCAAGGAGACATTCTTCGGTTCATGTCTCATCAAGTTTCTTTAAGTCAATTGTCAGTCTATCTTCCTCGAAAATCTTTTCTTCTTTGCTTGAGGTCAGACACTCTTTCTGGTTTCCTTTTTCCCCACCCTTCCTTTGACCTGGGGTTCCCAGGATCCCGTTCTCAGTCCCTGCTTTCCTCACTCTGCATGTCTTCCAAGAATGACTTGTGCATTCTTAATTATCACCTGTTTGCCAAAAGCCCCTAAATTTATATAGGAAACCATCTTTACCTCTTCTGCAAAGCTTGGAGCCCCAATATTTATTGAAAATTCCCAACCGAGTATCCCACGAGTTTATCAAATTCTTCATATCTAAAACTACATTTAGCTTTTCCTCTAAATTTGTGCCTCCTTATATATAGTTGGTGACACTACCCAGTCATCTGAGCCCTTCATACATGTTCAGAAAATAAGAATATGTTATAAAAGCATCAATGCTCTATATTCATGTAAAGATTGCCACCATTAATATATACTTTAAATCCTTCCGAATGTTCGTATACTTGTATGTATTTAAAGTGATCATAATATTTGGTCACTTACTGCTGAAACATATTTTCCCATTATTAAAAAAATAAACATTTTTCTGCATCAATGCACCCTTCGTCAGAATTATTTTTGTAGTTGCTCATGTTCTAGCAGTCATTTAACCAATAATGTTAAACATTTACATCATCTTTGCAACTTTATTTCTCTTGTTGCTTTTTTCTTAAGAAAGAAATGACTACTGAAAATGACCCAAAAAAGGGCACATAACATCAATGATAAAATTAAGCTCTTGGAAAGGGAGGAAAGAATCCCCTAGTGTATGGTAGTAGCAGTAACAATGGCCTAGTTACACTCAGTATCTCAACATGTAATGCCATTTATAGTTAGCTTGTCATGTGCCACCCTCTTTAAGGACTTTGCATAATCCTCACTGCAAATCTGTGAGATTGGATACATTATTGTCCTTATTTCATAGTTGTGGAAATTGAAGCCCAGAGGGATGAAATACTAGCCCAAGGTCACACAAGTAATAAGAAACAGAGCCAGAAGTCCAACTTTAGCAGTCTGTTTCCAACATTGGCTACTTAACACGATGTTAATCTGCCTTTTTTTTGTACCCTAGGACTTCCTTTGTACCAGAGTGTACTACTTAGCTTATGTTTGTTAGAGTAAAACCAATAAATGATATACTAAGTTAGCTAAGTTGTTAGAACTTTTGATGGATAGTATCTGGAGAAACAAATAAGACATCATTTCTAAGAGGTAGTAATAAAAGTTTCATTCATGTCAGTGATTATTCTGGTTTGTTGATGTGTTTTTGCTAATAGAGTAGGCAATAAACATACCATCAATTTAATAATGGAATCCTAAGTTTAGGTTTAACATGATTTTTGAAGAAGAATCAATGTGCAAATGTTGATATATTTTCAGAATTATGATTCAAAAATGTAAATTATTCAAATCTGCTCATATCAGAACCTAAATTTTTAAGAAAGGAATCATAGAAGAGGTCCCCTACCATCAATTCCCCTTTGTACCCCTATTTTATCATTCATGTTTGGCTTGCTAGTGAGGATGCCTTGTACCTGTTGTATCACTGGGTACAATGTCTGGCACTTGCAGGTGTGCATGCAAGGAAGGAAAGAAGGAAGTGAGGAAAGGTGGAAGGAAGTGAGGAAAGGTGGAAGGAAGGGAACAAGGAGGGAAGAACGGGAGGGCAGAAAGAAGGGAGGAAAGAAGGAAGGGTGGGTTGAATTGCAGATTTCCCCAGCTGCCTCCCACATAATTTGCTCTAACCATAGTTTCCTCATCTCAGTTGCTCAGGCCAAAGCTTGAGGAGATCCCTGGTCTTCTTTTTTTAGAACATCTCATATCTAATAGATCAGAACTCTTGAAGCCTCTGCTCTCAAAATATACCCAGAGCCCAGTGTCCTTGTCATCATCTCCATTGTTACTATCCTATTGCAAGCCACTATCTTCTCTGGCTTGGATGATTGCAGTGGCTGTCTAATAGGAGACCCTGCGTCTCCTCTTGCTGCATTATAGTCTATTCAAAAGACAGCAGTCAGTGCAGATCATGTCATTCCCCTGCTCACAACCTCACAATGGCTCACATTTCCCTCAGAGATAAAAGTGATTATTGTGGCCCACAACGTCTAGCCCAATTTGACCTGTTTCATCTCTGGTCTTCTTTTTCACTCTTCTTTCTCTCATTCACTCAGCTCCAGCCCATTGGCCTCCTTGCAGATCTTCAAGCACATCAGTCATACTTCCATCTTAAGACCTTGGCACTGCATAAAGTGTCCTTTCCCCCCGTACCTTCGAGCCAATTCCATCGCTTTAAGTCTTTGCTTGTGTTTCATCTTTGTCATTAGACCATCCATGACCATCCCATTTTTTAACTTCATCCTGCATTAATGCCATTCTCTATGCCTGCTTTATTGTATGTATGTGTGCCTGTTTGTTTCATAGCATGTCTGTCCTTCTAACACGTAATTTACTATGTCTGTTATTTATTATCTCTCACTTGTGCTAGACTGGGAGCTACCGTGGGGAAGGATCTTTGTTGTTTTGTTCACTGATACAGGTATATATATACAGAACAGTGCCTCAACTGTGCTACGTTGCTCAGTACATTCTTGAAGAAATGAATTATCAATTTACTCAGTTTCTGTTAGGCAGGTGATTTGGCTTCTCTGGTTTCCCATTAAGAGCCTTATTTTCATTGCCAAATAGTCGAGAGTTTCACTTAGAAGATCAGGAACATCAAGGACATCAAGCTCTGTGGTCTTGGAAAGCTGTGGCTTTGGTCTCTGCCTCATTCCCCTTGGGATTTAGAATAGAAAAATGTAGGTGGAGAACACATTCAAACATCCCACACTTCTTAAGTAAGTATTTTAAAAGAAAGAAAGGATGGTTTTTCTTTTTTTTCAAAACAATGTCTTAGTTATAAATTGAATTTGTATAAATGGCCAGTTATACATTAGGGCAGTGGTACATTAGGAAGCATCCAGGGACCAATCATTACCTCAAGAGCCTATTTGAAAGGGAGAGTTGAAAGAGCTTTCTATGATCTCCCTAGAAAACTATAGAGTTTTCCCAGAGAATAAGCCAGCATTTTGCTGACCGTTCTGTAGTTCCAGGATTATGCTTTCATAGTCATAGCTTGGAAGGAGGCAAATTGAACCAAGTTGAAAATCTGCAGGAACGATCCCCAGTGAGATCACAGAAAAGCCAGAAGGAGAAAAGATGGGATTTTGGGTAGAGAACTGAGCCACTTTTCACTTATTTTCATGAAGCGTTGAATATCCCAAGGGAGAAAACATTGACGTTCTATGAGACACCAAGAAAGGTGTATAGATTATCAGAGATACAGATAAAGGCCATTTTTTTCCCTCTCTCCCTTTAAAGAAAACTAACTTTGCAAGCCACAGTTTAGGAACAAATGGACTTTTCGACATAGCTCAAATCCTCCTGGGTGTGGAGGCACTGACAGGACGCAATGTCATAAATTGGTTAATGACTCCAGTCTAAAATCAGGCTTCCCTGAATCCCAAACCTGCCATTTACCAGCTGTGAGACCTTGTGCTTTCTAACATCAGTTTTATATTCTTTTCTTTCTTGCTTTTTTTTTTTTTCTGGAGACTGGGTCTGACTCTGTCACCCAGGCTGGGGTATAGTGGCACCATCTCAACTCACTGCAGCCTCTGCCTCCTGGGCTCAAGCGATCTTCCCACCTCAGCTTCCTGAGCAGCTAGGACTACAGGCATGTACCACCATGCCTGGCTAATTTTTGTATCTTTTGTAAAGATAGGATCCTGCCATGATGCCCAGGGTGGTCTCAAACTTCTAGGCTCAAGCCATCCATCTTCCTCAGCCTCCCAAAATGTTGGTATTATAGGCATGAGCCACCGTGTTTAACTAACCTCAGTTTTCATAGTGGTAAAAGTGGAATACTAATAGCATTTCTCTTGGTATAAGGATTAAATAAGATAATCCACATAGTGCTTGAAACAATGCCTAGTACATGAGCAGTGTTCAACAACAGTTAGCTGTGTACATGTTGGAGCTGCCACCTTGTAGAAATTTTAAATTTAAAATGGTGTGTAGTTGGAGGTTAGGGGTTACCTAGGGGTATCGCCTAGGGAAAGACAGTTGGTTCACCAGTCAGGTCCTTACAGAGTAGTGTTTTCCTTGGAGAATTAACTGTATTCCAGTGTCTGTCCTCAACCAAGCAGTCTCAGAAAGGTGATCTTGTCACAGCCTCTGAGTAAGCTGATTCCAACTCTCAAAAGCTCACAAGAGCCTTAAAGCCAGAGTATCAGCTGATTCCTTAAAAACTACAAAATGCTTTGGTCTTGCCAGCATACACATTTTCCCTTTGTGGGAAAGTTCAGAATGCTAAATATTACATAGCATGGGTTTAGAATAGACAGCTTTACGTATGATCAGAAGGCTGAGTGGTCTGGTTTTGAGGACCTCGGACATCCATGTGAACAGTAGGGAGATCATCACAGGAGGAGGGGCACTCTCGGGGCTCATACAGGCACTCCCTCCCTCCAGGGGCAGCACAAGTCAAGTCTTCTTTGTCTTTGATTTACTTGCCAACCACCCTCATTCTAATGGGAACTTTCTTTTTCCAAATATATTAACACCTTCAAGTAATTACTGTCAGGGTCCAGCCTGGGAGTCTCTTGGACACAATTTTTCATAACTCTAGATGGGTCTTGTAATTTGCCCCTGAAAGATGGTAAATGATTTTACTTCTCTCACTTCCGGACTGTAAGGGGGATGCTTCACTTTTACTCCTCGACCTGTACTCTCTAGATCCCACAGGCCAAAAATTGTTGGAAAGATTTAATATGAGCTGGACCTAATAGGCTACAGCATACGTCAGCCCCTAAAGCCGGCTTTAGGATTGGGTGGAGTGTCAGCCCAGCTTACACTCCACTTGGCTGATTCAGCAGCCATCTGCAATTGTCCTCTGCTAGCCTTTGGCAGGCCAGAAATGTTCTAAAGGCTGACCTCTATTACTCTGGGCTTTCTTTAACTTGGCATCCATGAACAGATTCAGTTAAATGCCCCAGATTCAGTGAAGTCTCCTTATCAGAGCTTCTTACAGCACCCATACTTTTCTTTCTCAGTATTTATTATGAATGAAATCAAATACTCTGTGCATATTTTGTTGTGGTTGCTGTTTAATGACATTTTGTCCATGAAAGAAGGAACTGTGTTTGTTTTATCACTGGTTTATCCAAGGGACTAGAATAATGCATGGCATATACAGGATTTAATGACTGTCTTTTAATGATTAATGCCCCTTAAGGTAGTGTTTTTCGTCTGAGGGTCTCAATCTCTGTGTGCATTGTGAAATTGATAGAGTGGGTCACAACCATCAGTAAAAAAAATAACTGGAATAGGGTAGAAAATGATGAGAATATATCAAACATAGGAAATAACTTATAAATTTGTTTCAAGTATGGATAGGCAGGCCTACACAACACATAAACACATACACACATATTGAGTTCCTATAAATTTGTTAATTTTTTTTTTTTTTTTTTGAGGTGGAGTCTCACTCTGTCACCCAGGCTGGAGTGCAGTGGCATGATCTCCACTCACTACTGCAACCTCTGCCTCCCGGGTTCGAGCGATTCTCTTCCCTCAGATACCCAAGTAGCTGAGATTACAGGTGCCTGCCACCATGCCTGGCTAAATTGTTTGTGTGTGTGTGTGTGTGTGTGTGTGTGTGTGTATTTTTAGTACAGGCAGAGTTTTGCCATGTTGGCCATGCTGGTCTAGAACTTCTGACCTCAAGTGATCAGCCCGCCTTGGCTTCCCAAAATGCTAGGATTACAGGCGTGAGCCACCACACCTGGTCAATATTTTTTAAGGTAAAAATTTTGAGAAAAACTGTGCTAGGTTCTCTCTAAAGCAGAAGATAAGCACAGACACTCACCCCATGTTCAGCCTTTTAGCCCTAATCCTCTTCTTAATCCTCCCTATGACCAAATATTCCCATGCACACATACACACACACATGCACACACATACACGTGTGTGCACATACACATGTACACTAATCCATCTAAAGTGCTGCTGCTAAGGAGAGGCAGTAGAAGAGGTGATGCAGGGAATGGTTTTTTAAAAAGCCTATTTACTTTTATAATAGTTTTTATTTGTAAAAAGAAGAAACCTAGAGTTTTACATCCTAAACAAAATTTAGGATTAGGATATAAAATAATAACTTTCAAAATAATTGTTGACTAGTAAGTGAAGAAGGACAGTGCTCCATCTGAATCTCCAGTTGGGTTACACATTTTGTATTTATCAAAAGGCAGTAGTTATTTAAAATGTTGATAAACACTCAGTTTCAGTTTTCTGTTGCTGCATAACAAACTATTCCAAAAAGTGATGTCTTGAAAAACAACCCCCATTTTCATTTTACAGTCTGTGCTGGGCTCGGCCGGGCAGTTCTGCTGGTCTTACCCATGGTCTCCAATATGGCTGCAGTCACTTGGCCGGTAGACTGGAGGCTGGGCTTGGCTGAGATGACTCGCCTTCTGTCTTTCTTCATGTAGTCTCAGGGCCTTTCTCTCTCTCCATGTGGATTTCTCATGTGAACTCTTCAGCAAGGTAGTCAGACTTTCTTCCCTGGCAACTTAGAGCTGCCAAGAGCACAAAAGCCAGGACTTCTTAATGTTTAAGGCCAGAACTGGCACGTGGCCAATTTTGTGTGTTCCATTAGTTAAAGCAAACCGAGTCAAAAAGAGCCTACACAAGTAGTCATATTACAAGGATGATGAACTATCCTCTTCTTTGACTAAACAGCTTAATTATGATGAAATATCCTCTTCTTTGACTAAACAGCTTAATTCTCCCTCCACTCTTACCCTCTACAATGCTTTGACTAAACAGCTTAATTCTCCCTCCACTCTTACCCTCTACAATGCTTTGCTTTGGGGAGTCCGTTTACATGAAATGCCTCCCCTCTACCTCTCCTTCTATTGAAATCCTACTCATCCCGAATCCAGCTCAGAGCTACCTTGGTGATTTCCTTTATACATCCCTATTATCTCATGCTGGAAATAATCACTCCTGTTGAGTGTGGTGGCTTATGCCTGTAATCCCAGCACTTTGGGAGGCTGAGACAGGTGGATACTGAAGGTCGGGAGTTTGAGACCAGCCTGGCCAATATGATGAAACCCTGTCTCTACTAAAAATGCAAAAATTAGCCAGATGTGGTGGCAAATGTCTGTGATCTCAGCTACTTGGGAGGCTGGGGCAGGAGAATCACTTGAACCCAGGAGGCGGATGTTGCAGTGAGTCAAGATTGTGCCACTGTATTCCAGCCTGGGTAACAGAGCAAGATTCAATCTTAAAAAAAAAAAAAAAAAAAAAAAAAGCCTCAGTTCTCTCATAGCATTACGTCTACATTTCATATTATGTCTTGACGTATAGCTTTACACACACACATACACGCACACAGAGAGATGTAGCTCATTTTCTAGATTCTAAGTTGCTTATCTAAGATTAGGTGATCAATAACTGTTTTTTGAAAACACATTAACTGGTTTTCTATGTCTTTTAAATGACAGCTCTAAATAATTATAATTTCTCACTAGTTTACAAAGGCAAGTGGTGGGATGTTCAAAACTATTGGAGAAAACAAGCTGATGTATGGTGCCAGCATAATACAACAATTGCCCTTTACATCCTCAGAAACCCTTGTACTACGCAGTAATTTTCAAACCTGGATTTTTGTCTTGTGTTTTTCCAAAGTAGTATAGATTTAACTTTTTAATATGGTGTTTTTTTCCTACCTAGTATGAAGATACTTAATGTCTTACCTTGGAAAAATATACATCTCAACCAGTTCATATTTTACAGAAGTGATTGAGAAATCATAAGCCTTCGTGCAATAACATCATCAGTCAAACACATAAACAAATTCTAAATTTCCCTCTCTATCAGTTAGGCTTAAAACTACAGGTTGTTCCTCTGTACCAGCTGCACATGTGCATTGGTAGTCTTAAATTGTGATATGAGCCCTTAGGTAGTTCATACCTTTCCAAAGGAAGCTCAGTGAACCTCCTATATACTCAAACTGTATATAGAAGTGAGTGTGTATGTACATTATCTGTATTTTTCTAGGTAGATGATCCAGTATCCTCATCTGATTCTTAAGTTTGAAAAACCCAAATATGTATTAGTTGTAAACTGCTTACTTTCTTAGAATTCTTCTCACATTAAAACAAAAATAAGATTATCTTTCTATTTCATAGGTAACCAATTGCTTCTGAAGAAACTGGGCACTTACATGAACCCTTCTGTCTGCCTTTCATCTTTGTGTTTTATTTCTAGGTAATACTAATTGTAGGTCACGCTTTCTCCTACGGGGAGATTCTCTATCATGTCTCTAGAACTTCAACAATGAGAGTCTTCTTAAATTGACCCGCTTGCTACTGAGTCTGAACCCTGGGCTAGCAACCCTGGCACTTATTAGGAATCAGAATCTTGGAACTCAGAAATATAGTCGTATTAAATCAGAATCTGAAGTTTAACAGATTTCTAGGAGTTTCCACAGCATATTTAAAGCTTAAGCATGAAGCTGGTGCATCTAATACACCACTTTCTGCTTTTTAATCTTGCAGGAGTTATGTTTTAAATTCTTTATAATACTATTAACAATTATCATTAGATTACTATTTTCATATCACCCAGCAGTTTTGATTAAATCCCTTAACCTCAGGATTTGTGAGGGAGTGGGTTAACTAATTGATCTGATTATCAAATAATATTACCATTCAGGACATATGCATAGTTTCTGTGATTCTCAATAGAATTTGATGGTACCTACAGCCTCTACTCCTTGTTTTAGTGTCTATGTTTTTCCACTGTGCTTAAAAGCATGTAAAGGAAGAGGCTAGAAAATTAATGATTTTAAGATGAAAACTATAAATGAAATAACTAAGATTTGAAAAGGCAATGATAATACTGAATTATTGGAAAAATTAAGTTTACAAAACTCTGAAAAATACCTAAGGCAGAATTTTGCTGTCCCAGTTTCTCGTAATAGATCCAGCAGTTCTAAGTTAAGAACACACATTTTTTCGGCTATATGGTATATGTACCAAACTATCCTTTTTCTCCAAGATTTTACTTTCATCTCAAGGAGTTTAAGGAATTTATGACTTGGTGCATTTGATGTGGCACAGATCCACATGTGAGGGATGGTGATTTGGATAGCACGACAGAAGTACGTGCCAAGAATAATTGGCTTCTGTCTTGCGGAACAGCTCAAATACTATGTGTATCACGGTATGTAATTTGGGTGTACAAGATGCCTGTAGTTCAAAGTGCTTTACTCCTCTGCAGTGGCAGGCTGAGCTTCCTGTTGGCTGATTCCTTATGTTTGCAGTAAACAGGCTGCGTGCAGTTAGAAAGAAAGCCCCCATCTAGTAAGTCCATTCACATCATCCTTCAAATGCCGTAAGTTTTAGCTCCAGGGCCTTTTTCTCCCTGTCTCCTTCCTTCCCTCCTTTCTTTCTTTCTTTACCTCTCTCCTTCCCTCTTTCCTTTGTTCCTTCCTTTCTTCTTCCCTTCTCTCTCCTTTTCTCCCTAGTTTCCTTTCTTTCCTTTCTTCTATTGAATATAATGCAAAGTAATTCTTTTTCTACTTTGATTCTTATCAGCTTCCTTAAGCAGTTCCCTTGCTATTATTATGAATTACATGGAGCCATAGTAAAATGTGGCACATTTCAAGGCTATGTATCCCTTTAGATTCTGGTTCAGTAAGCTTGGAAATAAATAGGAGAACTTACATTTTTAACTAGTAGCCTGTGATTCTTATAATCAGGATAATTTGAGAAGCACAACAGTAATCACACATGTAAAGGCTTTGAAGTAAGATGGACCCTGGTTATCAGCACCTACTGTGTGACTTTGGTAAATTACCTAAACTTTTTGAGCCCTGGTTTTTAATGTGTAAAAGTAGATAATACTAACTCATAGTAATGCTTTAGGGGTTTCATGAGGTAATGTGTTTAAAGCACCCAGCATACTATCTGGTTCATAGTTTATAGTCAATACATGTTAATTCCATTATCTGATCACAATGTAAGACTATTGAGGTTCAATTTTGATTGTTTTTTCAAAAGTTTATATCTCTTGGGAACAAATTCTAAAGTAAAATTCAGATGACAAAACCATCAAAATTTAATTCAACTAACTTTTGTGAGGTTCTATACATATATTATCTAATTCTACATATATTATCTAATTCTATACATATATTATCTGATTCAGTTATCACAGTAAACCCTGTGTATAGTAGATATTATCATTCCCATCAGTAGATATGTAAACTGCAGCTGAGGGACAGTTTTACATTTAGTAAGTGGCAGATCCAAATCTAGACAGCCCAGGCTGGTGCCCTCTATACTCTACCCGGCAACCTTTGCCTTCACCACTGTCTGTTTTTAAAAATAACTAACCTTTACATCCCTGCTCACACATACAAATAGCTATAAAGGTACAAAATAAAGTTCATTTTCTGAGTAATTCATTTTTTTCAAATCAGCCTAATGATCTGTTCCATGAAAAATGGTTATGTAGATCAATGGTCTTCAAAATCATATGTACTAGGGGCCAGGCAGATCATATTCACAAAAAGGGAGAAGAGAAGCTTGGCAGCCAGAAGTTGTTAAGGAGTCCTGGGCCTGGGTGGACTGGAAGCTCCAGGCTGTTTAAAGGAGACAGCTTCTGCCTAGCTCCAGGCTAGTGCTCAAGTGCCAGGATGTGGGCTCCTTATTGTCAAATCTCTTTTTGCTTTTTTGAGACAGGAAGAAATCCAATATTTAATGTGAAACTTCCCAATTTTTGAGCAAAGTGTGTGGGCCAAACAAGCCACATCTGTGGACCAGATCTGGCCTGAGGATTGCCGGTTTGCAATCTTGACCTAATTGCCCTTAATTCTTTACTTCTCTTGACCTAGTAAAGACTCCATTTAAATGAGTATTAGGTATGTAGTGGACCCTTTTGGGCTGAGTCCTTGTAATATATACAGATTTCAAAGACTGACCTTTAGGTTTTCGGGTTCAGAGTTGATTTTCTCAGAACCCAATTAGATCGGATGCTGTTACTGACACCCAGAACTCATGAACTTTATGCAAGAGCAAGAACATGAATTAGGGAATTCACAGTGAGAATTATATTGACAAGTAGACAGGATACCATGTTGGCCAGATCAGTTCATTTTCTCCTTGTAGTTCAGCTGCTTGTGAAACAAACTTCTAATTAGAAGCTGCTTTGACATATATGGAGTCAGAAACTAGGAACTGGAGACTTTCAACAATTTTCCTGCACTGGGTCTTGAGATTCTTCCTGCTTTCATAATAGTCTTAACACTTGGCTGGAATAGTAGGATGCAGCCCTTCCCCCAGGTATGCCAAGTATATACTGACCAAGTGTCTTCTTTGTTTAGCTACTATATGTGTGGTTCTCAAACTCATGCCCTAGTTAAAACACAGATTACAGAGCCCTATACCCCAGAGATTCTGATTCAGTACTTCTGGAGCGGGTTCTGAGAATTTTACTTCTAACAAGTTCCCAAGTGATGCTGATGCTGATGAACTACTGGATGGGGAACCCCCTTTGAGAACCACTGGGTTCCTGTATCATCTTCAGCTGACAGGCTTTTTTCCCCTTTGAAGGTTTACCACTATTATCTGGGTCTCTGCTTTTTGTTTTTGTTTTTGTTTTTTTTGAGATGGGGTCTCACTCCATCGCCCAGGCTAGAGTGCAGTGGAGCGATCTCAGCTCACTGCAACCTCCACCTCCCGGGTTCAAACAGTTCTCCTGTCTTAGCCTCCCGAGTAGCTGGGACTAAAGGCGTCAGTCACCACACCTGGCTGAATTTTGTATTTTTACTAGACACAGTGTTTCACCTTGTTGGTCAGGCCGGTCTCGAACTCCTGACCTCAGGTAATCCATCAGCCTCGGCCTCCCAAAGTGCTGGGACTACAGGTGTGAGCCACCATGCCCACCCTGTATCTCTGCTTTAATATGCAAATATAGCAATATGGTCATATCCAGATCCTGAGGTTGGAACCTGGGTCTTAGTACAATTTTTAAGTTGTCTGTATTTGTATTTTTAAAAGCATTTGATTTACTAAAACTATTTGATTACTTTATTTCAGCAAATCCAATGTTCCATTGATTATGAAAACATATCTAGATTTTAGAGGCTTTAAAAATATAGGGGCCAGGTGCCATGGCTTACACCTGTAATCTCAGCACTTTGGGAGGTTGAGGTGGGCAGATCACCTCAGGTCGAGAGTTTGAGACCAGCCTGACCAACATGGAGAAATCATCTCTACTAAAAATACAAAATTAGCCAGGCATGGTGGTGCATGCCTGTAGTCCCAGCTACTCAGGAGGCTGAGGCAAGAGAATCGCTTGAACCTGGGAGGCAGAAGTTGCAGTGAGCCGAGATTGCACCATTGCACTTCAGCCTCAACAAGAGCATAACTCCATCTCAAAAAAAAAAAAAAAAGGAAAAAATGTACAATTTTAGAGGCACTGCAATTTAGCAAATAAAGCCTCAGTTTGGGACAGTCTCTCTTGGATTATGTTGTATATATGTAGCTCAACTGGATGGGCACAGTTGAAGGAAGGATTCCCAGATATCTTCATTAAACAAACATAAGGTGAATTTTAAGCCTCCTTTCCCCAATTCTTAGTAGAAAAGACACTACTGGTACTGTGACTTATGGCGGGCTTTGTCATCAGATTGAAATATATTATTATTGTGTGCTTCCTCTCCTACTTAAATGTGACCCTGAAATGCCAGATCTTTCTCTTGGAATGTACTCTCCACTTCTAACCCTACTATAGGAAAACCTGCTAGGGGTTTGTGTATTTATTATTTTTGTAAAAATCACCAAGAGGACTCCATTAGTTATATAAATATAAGGCTTATAGTCATCTCTTTCTTTTTTTTTTTTTTTTTGAGACAGAGTCTCGCTCTGTCTCAGGTGCCAGGCTGGAGTGCAGTGGTGCGATCTCGGCTCACTGCAACCTCCGCCTCCCAGGTTCAAGCAATTCTCCTGCCTCAGCCCCCCGAGTAGCTGGGACTACAGATGCACGCCACCACGCCCAGCTAATTTTTATATTTTAGTAGAGACGGGGTTTTACTATGTTGGCCAGGATGGTCTTGATCTCTTGACCTCGTGATCCGCCCACCTAGGACTCCCAAAGTGCTGGGATTACAAGCGTGAGCCACTGCGCCCTGCCCCATAGTCATCTCTTTCTTTAGAGAAAGAGTGTGACAAAATCTCCCCATTTTTATTAAAAGCTACCCCTCCTCTTGGTACAATTTGAGGATAGGGTGGACCAAATTACAGTCTGCCAGAAGAAAAGAGACTTTTTCACTTTCTCCCACAATTAGAAGTGCTGAGGAAACCCATTAAAATGGATGAAAAAGGGCAGTCACATAGTACATCGTCAGGAGAGAATACTGATACAGCAGGCCCTAGAGGGATTCATGTATTAGTGTAGAGGGAGGGGAAACCTAAGCTGCCTGCTCAAGAAGAGCACCTTAGATCGTTGAGTGAGGGCTGGTCTTTGCTAAATGAGTTAAATCAAAGAGCTGAAATCTTGGAGTCCAAGATTGGTCTTGGAGACCCCAACCAGCGAGGACTCAGGACCGGACAGGGCCAGTGTTCACCATGATGTCACACAGCAGTGGCAGAAGCCTTCATGTCAATTGCCGTCCTCTCTCCACCTGAAATTTAGAAGCAAGACTCCACCTTAGACTGAATAATCCCTGACGTTCTTAGGTTATTTGAAAGAGGGGTAGTTTTCAAAAAGAGAGACATTGGATTTCTTATTGAAAAGGCAGCCCTGGTCTCCAGTGATTAACTGGAAAAACAAAAGAGATGTAACAATTTTTACATCTAAGTATTGTGCTAGTCTCTGTGGATCTAGAATCAAATGAGACAAGATGTATTATGACAAGCAGTTAGACTCTCAAGAAAATTATTCAAGTCCATTTAGGAAAACTGACATTCATTCATTCAGCAAACTATTGAGGAGTTCCTGTGCATCAGAACCTGCATTCAGAGTGAACTGAAATAAGCATGATTTCTACACGAGTGGAGTTTTCCAAATTCAATAGACTAAGGTGTGATAATGGAAGTGTGTGTGGAGCAATGCTCAAATGATTTTGTTTAAGTTTCCCCGTCCCCTAGAAAATGCTGGATATATATAGCAAAACCTTTCTTGGATAATAACTGATGTATACCTTGGAGGCCGTTAGGAATCTCCATAAACAAAAGAAGAAAGGGCATTTCAGACAGAGGGAACTACATGTGCAAAGTCACAGGCATGTGGAAAAAGATGAATATTTCAGAGTAACTTATAGTATGTAGGGTGCAAACAGGAAATGACAAGGAATAAGACTACGTGAGAAAGCAAGTTAGGACGACCTTATTAAAAAGTTTATAGACAGTGGCACACTGCCAAAGACGTAGAAATGTGGCTTGCTGCATTCCATATTTTTGAGCAATCACTCGGGTAAACTTACGTCGTGAGTAGGGGTGAAAGGAGAGAATCGGTGGAACCACTGGAAACAGTTAGGGAGATAGGCTGGAAGAATATTGGAATGTTCTAAGCATGACATTGTGAAAGAATGCTAGAATCTTTTTCATATGAGGGGTGTTGTGGAAAATAAAGTATTGGCCCTGCCCTCAAGAAGCTTGAAACATAAAATAAGTAAAACATGAGAGCAGGGCCTAATAATGTAGCTCAAAGTGCTGAAGGAAGCATGCATTATAGAAATTCTCATACTGGACTGTGGTTTGTTGAGAATGCAGCTGGGTGGAGTCTGAGGAAGTAAGTGATGGCCGTAATCAAAGAAGAGATAAGAGGTAAGAGCAATGGCTTAAAAGAAGAAAAGCCTCAAAACATCCCAACTTCCTTTGTATAATGGTGGACGCTATTTTGAGAATGTCAGTTTCAGGAGATACCATAATCATGTGTTTGTGTGTATTTAAAAAGCCACCACCATAAAAGATCTAGAGTCACTCATGAAGCTCAAGTACCAATTTTTACCCATGAGTGTGGAACATTCTGCTCTTTTACAAACAGTAACTCGTACTGTCACATTTTGCGGTGCATCTCTCATTTTATTGGTTATTTAGTGTCCATGTAAACATGTGCATGACTTGTGGTGAATATGGTGCTTCTCACTTTATAACCAAAGAGGGTGGATGTTTCAGCATGTGAGCAGTTATGACTGTAAAGCCTGAAGTGTGACTCACAGGCTCTGACCCAGGTAGTAAGACGTGTTATTATTCATGTTGGTTAGCTGAATTTCCTGGGCTGACCTCACTGAAGTTTGCTTTGTCAGTAACGAACTGGATCTTTACTGATAGATCAAGGGTCTGAATTCTGCGCCTAGTTCTTCGGCTAACCACTTTTGTCCTTTGGGGGAAATTTCTTAATCTTTCTTCTCTCCATTTCCTTTTTTGTAAATAAGGGATTAGACCAAATTCCATCATATATTGAGAAATCAGTGATGCTATGGTGTGACAAAGACTGCTGGTGCTGACTGAATATCCTTACAGATTTGTTCATTTAGTAACCAATATAACAACGATGACTGAGTGAATCTTAATTATATTGGGTGACATCTGCCTAGTCAAAAGATTGCATTTCTCAGACTTTCTAAGAGCTAAATGCAGCCAACTAAATGTTAGCAGAGGGAGCTCCTGCCTAGAAGCACTCGCTTTTACTCCCCATCTGCTTTGTGTCCTAGTGATTTGGTGCTGACTGGAGCATCGGTAGTGATCTTGCAACCTAAATGGCCTTGAGAATGGAAAGAATATGTTAAGGATGGTGGATTAGAAAGATAATAGGAACCCAGGTCCCTGATAAACATAATGTCATCATTCCAACCTTGACCTGTTCCTAGACTTTCTTTTCTTCTTTATTTCTTCTTTTTCTTTCTTCCTTTCTTCCTTCCTTCCTTCCTTCCTGCCTTCCTTCCTTCCTTCCTTTCTTTCTTTCTTTTCTTTCTTTTTCTTTCTTTCTCTTTCTTTTTCTCTCTTTCCTTTCCTTTTCTTTTCTTTTTTCTTTTCTTCTTTTCTTTTCTTTCGTCTGTCTCTGTCACCCGGGCTGGAGTGTAGTGGTGTGATCATGGCTTACTGCAGCCTTAATCTCCTGCACTCAAGCAATTCTTACACTTCAGCCTCCTAAGTAGCTGAGACCACAGGTGCGTGCCACCACACCCAGCAATTTTTTTTATTTTTAGTGGAGATGACGTCTCACTATGTTGCCCAGGCTGGTATCAAACTCATAGGCTTAAGTGATCCTCCTGCCTTGGCCTCCCAAAGTGCCGGGATTAAAGGCATGAACCACCATGCCCAGCCTAGATTTTCTTAATATGAGATAAAAATAAACCTTGTTCTTATTTAAGCCACTACTAGGTGCCTAATTCACTTTCTAACTAATATATTAGCATCAGGTTATGTTTATATAATTTCCATTGCTAGATTTTCTCTTTGCAGTATTGGAGACCATAGCTTACCAACTAGCTTGGAGACTTCTCAGTACTATTAGAGTTTCAACACAATTTACCAAATTTCTAAAATTAGTTGGTTATTGAATATATGAAAATATAATCACCATATGTGAAGAAAAAAACACCAATGTTTAGTACAAATTGGAGGGGGAATATTAGGGAAAGTTTATTAATCAAGAAAACCATAGAATTTAAAAAATATTGGAAGTTGGGAATTTGGGAGTTAAAGGTACATTTGATCTTTGGTTAATAGCAAGTTCACATTGTATAATAGGACGTAAAACCCTATTTCTCACCGCACCTGTACTTTGATCTTCTTGTCTGTCATTGCAATGTGATTATGAGGATTACCGGGTCATCCTCAGCCTAAGTTGTTTTTGTGATTTAATTTTCTAGGAGAGGAAGGGGATCATTAAAGGATATCATTAAAAGCAGATACACAAGGCTTGTAATTGACCTTTCTTGAAAGTAGTCCCATCTGGAAGATTTTATCAGTAAACATTTATCAGTGTGTTTGGTTTTTAAGCAGATTCTTCTCCTCTTGTCTTTGAAACAAACAGGCAAAGGCTAAAAAGAAACTCATTAGTGCTCAAAGGTTGCTTCTGTGTGTGCTGAATTGGAAGAAAAATAATATTTAAGAAAAAAGTTTTCTTCTAAGATAATTATATGATTCTTTTTTCAGTTGTGCTTCAATGTTTCTCTTTGTCAAATTATAATTCATAAGTTATGGTGTTCTTCAATGGTTATGCCTTGGTGTGATTTGCTTGAATGTGTGTTTAGAGAGTGGAGTGGTAGAAGGAATGAGAGTTTTGTGAAATGCAGTGAGCAGGGTCTTAGAAAACCTACTGCAGCTCTGTATGTGACTAAGCCTAGCACTAGTCTGAAATTTTATACTGTACTTTTCTGGAATGCAGCAACTATCTTCAGGAAGACAAACGTTGCTGTGGCTTAAATAAAGTAAACTGACATGATGTATTACCAGTCAAAATAAATTACCAAATAGTCTTGTAAAGTTGTGTTTTGTGGTCATCAGAACTGCCATTATTCAAGTATCTGTTTGTCTCTTTGGTTAGTTTTGCTTGTTGACATGCATGTATCAATGATCACAATCCTTGTCATTTGCCAATTCCATATCAACTTTCAGCAAGTGAAATTGCTCTTAAAAAAATTTATCTTGGCCGGGCGTGGTGGCTCACGCCTGTAATCCCAGCACTTTGGGAGGCCGAGGTGGGCGGATCATGAGGTCAAGAGATCGAGACCATCCTGACCAACATGGTGAAACCCTGTCTCTACTAAAAATACAAAAATTAGCTGGGCGTGGTGGCGCACGCCTGTAGTCCCAGCTACTCAGTAGGCTGAGGCAGGAGAATTGCTTGAACCCGGGAAGCGGAGGTTGCAGTGAGCCAAGATCGTGCCACTGCACTCCAGCCTGGAACCTGGCGACAGAATGAGACTCTGTCTCAAAAAAAAAAATTTATCTTGAAGTTACTACTTATATTTACCCAAATAGTTCCCCTCACTGATTGCCAACTCTGTTTCTTCCATTCCCTTGAGAACATTCGTTTGTGAATTTAAAGAGTAAAATCTGATGTTGTGAATTACAATATTATACACCAGTAAATGGTTGTTGTATACTTGTTTTCACACTTGCTAAGATATCCTTGTGGATGTATAGTTTCTATGTATAGTATATTAATGGCTTTATCCACCATTTAATGTGGTTCCCAAGAGGTTTAGGTAGACCGTAGATACTGTTTCAAGTAGAACACTTCATGAGGATTTCGTTCCTCTGTCTGTGGGTCCTGTATCCAAACTCTCTATTTTTATTCTTTGTTTTTTGTTACATTTTCTCCTTTATGCCTGATATCAGAAGAACTCTCCATTTTTAGATTCATTCTCTGCTCTATCCACATGAGATAGCACCAATGTCAGAAATCTAGTGCCATACCTTTCCAGGTTTGTTTATGCCCAACGAAAAAATAGAGCATCTCTTTCTAGCAGCTCCCACATAATTAAGGGTATAGACCCTCTCCTGAACCAGTCAATCACAGTGGTCCCATCTGACCGTGGCGTTGTTCCCCAAGGGAAATCAGGGTGTTATTTTTCAAAAGGAAGAAGAAATAAATGCCGGACCTTCATAAAACCAATTGGCCACTAAAAGTACAGTCATATTTCTTGATGAAATAGAACCTCTCCTTGTATATTGGGCTCCATGACAGATAGATCGTGGTTAGCTAGTAGATTCTAAAGTCTTATTGTCTACTTGAACTTTGCCAGTTATGTTTATTTATAGCTCAAGGGGACTGTCAAGGGAAAGGGGAGCAGAGCTAAAAACAAATCTCATTCCACTATTATCAAAAGAACCATTGCTCTGACCCTCCTTTATTCACAACTTAATTCCTTATCCTCACCTTCCTCAGCAACCCCTTTTCAGCAATTTCCTTCGTAGGTGCCCCTACCACTAACTGCCACAGATTCCCCTATCTCCCTTGAAGGAAAAAGCTAGGTGTTCCCACTCCCCTTATTTCTTCCACGGTAACTAGCACAGGGCTTTGTACATGGTACACAATTAAGTAATACGTATGAAATAAATACAGAACACTTAAGGGAAATAAAAAGCGATCTGTCCTGATCAGGAATGAGCTGAGAATCCTTGAGATAGCCTGTTTAGTGGCTTAGCCTGAATTCTGTTTTAGTTTCTGTTTCTTGAAACTCTTCTTATTTTAAGAAACAATGATGATAATAATTATTTCGTATTTGTTAATATTATCAGTCTTACCAAAATGGTCTTGAGAATCAAAAGGGGAAAGCCTAATGTTACAAACAGTTCAGCATATTGTGCAAGTAAAGTCCTGGTAGTCTGAATAATTCTAAAACTCAGGAGTAGACTTGAAGTGATATCAGAAGAAAGCTATTACCCAAGTTTACTGCTTGCTAATCAGGTAGCCAGAAATAATAAGATGGTACAATAGAAATGTTCAAAGTAAGGTTTCTTGGCATACATAGCTATTTAATTATTTTATTTCTGAAAGAACTATATCTCCACTGTTACCTAAGTTTAACTTTTAGGCATTTACTGTAATAGTATCTCTAGTGTAACAGAGGGAATCAATTACTATGATAAACCGTATCCTTTGTTAAAGCATACTATAATACCAAGAAGGGCTTTTGTCTTCATCTTTTTAGTTTGGTTATTTTTTGTTCCATTACTTTTAGGTAAGAATAAGTATCTAGAATTCCTCACTATGGGATTGTTAATGAATATTTTCCATTATAATTTAATAAGCATAAAAATAAGAAGATACTTCTCTACTTTGTCATACAGGTAGTTGAATGGTGGGTCATTAGTTAATAGCAAAAAGTCACTCATTCTTAGTTATATTTCTGATGACTTGAAAAATTTGGTGGCAGTATACAAAGTCTAAACAAAACTGACTTCAGAATGAGTATTTGGCTTTGATTTCTCGTGGCGTATTGCCCATTGACCCATCTTTTCAGAGCTCTCAGCTATATGAAAAAAAATAGCACTTTTTTTTCCAGAAACATGAAATCTGGCAAACTTTATAACTTTGGGCTTCTTGTTGATTCCCGGATTAAATGGTGTTAGTGAAAAAGAAACCTTGGTCTCAGGAGCTCCAGAGTCTCAGAAGACCCCTAATTCTTACCTGTCTCTACATTTAGTATCAAAGTTGGGGATAAAAGCTAGTTTTCAAGATTTCCTATTCAGAAATCTTTTCTATATACTATTCAGAGGCAGCCTTTTGTGTGAACCTTTTGTTTGTTTGTTTCAGGCATGAATTAACTGCAATTGGATTCTATGTTAAAATTTTTTTTTTTTCAACATTTTGTAAGCATCATTCCAGTATTTTCTATTGGTGAAATCCTGATTTTTTTGTGTATAGAAATTTTTGTGACCTTCTTTTCTTTACTGGAGTTCCCACAGTTCATGATCAATTGTTTTAGTCTGGATTTTCATCCATTGCCCTAGGCACACAATAGACCTTTTCACTCCAGACATATGAGTCCTTCAGTTCTGAATTGCTTGCTCTTATTCATTGATAATTTTATGCCCTCCGTTTTCTCTGTTCTTTCTTCCTTGAATTCTTGTTATGTTAGTTGAATGTTGGACCTCCTAGATTATATCCTTTAATTTCTTAATTTTTTTCTTCCTATTTTTTGTCCTTTTGTTTTCTGGTCTTATCTTCTAGAAGATATGTTCACATTTATTCTCCAACTTTTCCATTAAAATTTTTATTTTGGCCTGGTTTAAAAAGAATTTAGCACTCTCATTCTCTCCTTTTTAATGGTATCTGTTCTTATGTCAGGAGTACATTTTATCTAAGCTCACAGGTTATTGTCCTCTTGAGGTTTTCCTCTGTCTCTCTCTCTCTCTTTCCTGTAGATTTTTTTCTTCGTTTGATGTTTGCTTATTCCAGTTTCTCTCCTTCATTATGGAGAGTTTCCTTAAGAGGCTGTTCATTCTAAGTTAAAAGCGAGACATATACAGGTGCATATGCACACACATACAACAAAGCGAAATGGCAGTGATGGCAAGAACCAGTGCCAGAAGTTCTGTGATCGTGGATAGGGCTCCTCAACTGTGGGGTTTCACCGTTGCATCGTAGGTTATTCAATCAAAACTGGTGTGTTCTTTGAAATGTTTCCCCTAGGTCATTATTAGGGGATTCCCCACTTTCTACCTGGGAGACTTGTGCCAGGGGCATATAACTGACTGCTAATGTCTGGGGAGCATGACAAATAAAAAGTTGGGTTTCTTATTGCAAACTCTATAGGCTTTCAAATAAGCACCTATTTTTCAACCTGTAGCCTCTCCTAGTTTGCTACAGTGCTTAGTAACCTCAGTTTCAAATATCTCTAACTGAATTTTTTTTTCCAAAAAAGAAAGATTCTGCTTCTGGCAGGTAAGGGAGGTAGTTAGTTTGGATCCAAAGGCTCCATATAATTTTAATATGCTTTCAGCCCCTTATTAAACTCCTGCCTTTCTTAGTGTCTGCTGCCTCCAAACAGTAAGTCTTTCTGGATTCGGCAGAACACATTAGTCCACATTCTCTTGGAATTTATTCTCCGTAAAAGAATACTATAATACCAAGAAAGGCTTTTGTCTTCATCTTTTTAGTTTGGTTATTTTTTGTTCCATTACTTTTAGGTAAGAATAAGTATCTAGAATTATTTCCTCAATTGTGCTAAGACACTTTAGCGATTTTCTGATTTCAAAAAGTCAGTTGAAATCTCTTCTTTACTGATCTTGTTTCCTTTATTGTTTGTGCCTTTGTGAGTGGGTGTGTCTTGTTTTTATTCCTTTACTTTCACTTTAGTGAAGTCTCAGAGAAAGAACATAAGCAGGCATGGTTTCACCCTCCCTTACTGGAAATCCAGGGGAACCATAGCTGAGGAGGAAAGTAGCTTGGAAGAGCACCTTAGAGTAGAAAAAGACGGGAGAAGGTGAGTTTGTGAAAGTGCACCAAGATGATGATGATGATGATGATAAATAAAACTCAATGCATGTTCGCTATGTGCTTGGACTGTGTGAAGTTCTTTACTTGGGTTATTTGTGCTTTTGTAAGAACACCAGGGAGCAGCTATTGAGGCACAGAGCAGTAATATGACTTGTTTAGGTTAGTAACTGGTAAAGCTGTTATTTAAATTCAGATCTGATTTGAGAGACCATCCTCTCAACCGCCACACTGTCTTGCCTCCTACAAATTGCTTAAGCAGAGATTTAAAATGAAACTGTACTTCTACAGAATGATTTTTTATGTCCATTATTTAGGAGGCTTTCTACTCTATCAAAAGTATTAATTGACCTTTTTAATAATATCTTAGTAATATAAAATGCTTTTAGGTTTGCAAATTAGTGAGAGAAGCTTCCTCAGATTAATAGATGCTATCTTTATGAGAACTGCATGAGACCTATGTACTCATCATTATATAAACCCACAGACAATCTATTTGAATCCTGTACTTTTACCATTTTGTAAAATAAATATACTCTTTCTAACTATGTTTTAAATCATTTGCAAAGAGATGGAGGCTGTGTCTATACAACAGCAAACATTGGGAAGAAAAGAATATTCAGTCAAAGCTTGTAAAAAAGATTCATGAGCAAAGTATGCCTTTGAATTATGAAAATGGATTTATGTCCAACATCATGAAGAACTCTGACTTGTCTGTTTATGTTTCAAACATGGCTTAGAGGTCACTGAGATTAAAATTCAATTTAGTGTGCTCTGTTGTCTTTGCTGTCAATTTCAGTTAAGCCAGACTTGCTTGGCAGTTTTGGGGAGAAAAGTCTTCGGTGTTTCACCTTGCTGACATTTCACTGTTTGGACTTTTTGTTATTTACCAATAAATTCATGTCATTTAAAGAGATGCTTCATGTTATACACACCTGGTGATTTTCATCAGCAGTTGTACAGGTAAAAGATAAAAGCCCCCAAATAATTCATCTTTTTAGGCTTTGTAAAATAGTCATTTTACAAATTTTTAAAATGTAAAGTATAATAAACATTTAAGAAAGTGTGTAAAATTTAAATTTTATGTTTAACAAATAGTTCTAAAGTAAATACCTACTATGATCACCCCTCACAAAGATCCTATTATTTTCTGTTTAATCCTCTCCAAATAGGTAACCACTATCTTGACTTTCCTTGTTCTTTTCCTGTTTTTCTTTATGATTTACACCTATGTATGCATGTCAAAACAATAGTTCAGTTTAGTTTGTTTTACATTTTATGTAAATGGACTCATCTTGTAGATACTCCTGTGTTTGGCTCCTTTTATGCAATATTATAGTTGTAAAATTCACCAATGTTGTATGTAGCTGAGGATTGCACATCATAATGTATATCATGATGTGCAATCAGATATACAACAGAACACTATATATATCATGATATATATAGTGAGACAAGGGCTGTAAAATTCTTTGCACTCTTTATAAATCATACACAGACATACTGGCATGATATATATAGTGTTCTGTTGTATAAAGGAACCACAATTACTTGTCCAATCTTCTTTTGTTATGCAGTTGGACATTTCCAGTTTGGAAATATTATGAATAAAGGTATTTTGAACACTTATGTGGATGTATCTTGATGCACGTAAGTATACATTTGGTGGGGGAATATACCTAGGAGTGGATTTGTGGTCATATCTTTCAGTAGATAAGGAGAAAATGTTTGACAAAGTTGTTGAAAAGCTAATGAGAATTCCTGTTGCTCCACATTCTAATAAAAAACACTTGGAGTTACTTTCTTTATTGCATTTCTCTGATTACCAATGAAAGTGAATACTCTTTCATATATTTAGTAGATATTTGAATTTTATTTTTTGTCGTTGTTGTACCTCTTCATGAAAAATACTTTGTAAAAGACATTTTTGAGCACCCTTTATGGAATGAAAGGCCAAATAAGTTAGAGTATTTGCCACAACATGGCAGCGAGAGAGGCGAATTCATCCATTAATTGCTTGCCGTATGCTTATCACTGAAATATATTTAGCAACATCTCCTGATATCACTATTTATCATTTTTACCAAAAAAAGGAAAAGCATGACTGCTGATAATAATCGGGGAGCACTCAATGAAGGCCCCTTCTGAGACTCTGTAGAACCTATTATAGAATGCAAATATTCAT
The DNA here is from genome assembly GCA_963573385.1 of Cacajao melanocephalus. NCBI lineage: Eukaryota > Metazoa > Chordata > Mammalia > Primates > Pitheciidae > Cacajao > Cacajao melanocephalus. Next base: position 43,111 of record CAUYLG010031690.1, on the reverse strand, counting down.
CTGGATTCAGTCTCGTTGTTGTTGGTGGTGCTGCTATTCCCTACCCTATAACTTTTGGCATCCCTACCCAACATTTTTATATTACAGGACTGTCTTTGAGGTTTGTCTTCCTTATGGTTTTTCTCATGTATAAAAGAGATGATGATAGTGCTTCTCATGCCAGTATGTCTGTGTATGGTTTATCTTGTAAAGAGTGCAAAGAACTTTACAGCCCTTGTCTCACTAAGGTTCAAAGCATCTTTTCAAGATAAAGAGGAGGCAAGTGAATCAACATCCTCTCTATCACAGGACACAGATCTCTCCATAGAGAGGTGTCCACTTCTTTATCGACAAGGCACAAAGCTGGGAACAGAATTCGGGTTGTATTCCGCCTTCTACACTAATGCCTATGGACTAGACGTGATGTAAAGTTTTATATGCATGAAACATGAGCAGTGTTCATCAACTGATCGCTATCAGTAACTGGCTAGAACATGAAGTTTTTTTATTTAAAGAAAGAAATATGATGAAACTGTATATGCTTTGACAGAGTTCTGATAATTTTTTTTTAACAATTTGACTATATTTTTACCGTTTTACTCCTTCCAGAGACTCCTTTAACTCTGCTTATCCCATAAGTAATTGCTAATGTTCTTAAACTAATCAAGAAAATCATTTACGTTGTCCCTAAATACCCAGACTTCATACCCTCTTGCTTCCCACTCTCCTCATATCTAATCTCTCCCTTAGGTTCAGCAACAGAATGTGCAGCTTGATGTGGTTAGTGGGTGTCTGAACATGTAGTGCTAGCGTCTCCTCTTATCTGTCTGCCTTCACTTGGACTTCTTAACTCTTAAAAGTAATTTTAACATATCATAAGAAATCCTTGAATGTATAATACTTGATCGTTTATAAAAGACCATATAAAGGTTCCTTCTCACAGGCTGTAAGGGATGACTATATAGCTAATTAAAGATTAAAAATCTGCTTTCATAACTATTAGTCTAGCGGTCCTTTTATAGGCAGCATAATACAGTTGTAAGGAGTACAAACTGCCTACATTTGAATCACTGGTCCATGCAAACTAGCTGGTTTACCTTGGGCAAGTTACTTGAGGTTCTCTATGCCTCAGTTTCCCCAGCTATCAAACGTGTCTAATAAGAGTTGTGAAGATTCAATGAGTTGATACATATAAAAGTACTTAAAACAGTGCCTGTCCAACATAAATGCTTAATAAATGTTAGCCCTATTATCTTTCCTCATTATTTAGTGTTAAAGAGCAAGAACATCTATAAAAATAAAAGTCAATAAATAATCCTTCAAAAATTCCTGAATATTATAAAACTAACGTATAATGTCAACTACATTTGATACCAATTAGTTTCTTTATCTTAATGAAATCAGTATCACAGTCAGAGCCAAGCTAATGACCTGGAATCATATATAACATTCAGTTTCTCTTCTCAACCTCCAGCTCACATAGCACATTATTTATGCCAAAAAATGTATAAATTGCCTCACTTTTTTGAAGTATTACACTCAGATGTTCCATATAGCAGGAAGCCCTGATAGAAATATGCATTACTAGGCAAGGCATTACTCCATTCCCTAAAGGCATAATAAGGCTATTCCACAAATATGTATTGAACTTCTACAATGGTTTAAGAATTATGAGGAGCAGACAAGTTATTGTAATAAATCCCTGCTCTTCTTTTTATTTTTAAATTTCTTTTTAAGTTCAGGTTACATGTGCAGGTTTATTGCACAGGTAAACTTGTGTCCTGGCGGACTATTGTACAGATTATTTCATCACCCAGGTATTAGGCCTAATACCCATTGTTGTTTTTCCTAATCCTCTCACTCTTCCCACCCTCCACCCTCTGATAGGCCGCAGGGTCTGTTGTTTCCCTCTATGTGTCCACGAGTTGTCATCATTTAGCTCTCATTTATAAGGGAGAACATGCAGTATTTGGTTTTCTCTTCCTTTGTTAGTTTGCTAAGGATATTGGCCTCCAGATCCAACCATGTCCATGGAAAGGATATGATCTCATTCCTTTTTATGGCTTCATAGTATTCTGTGGTATATATGTACCACATTTGCTTTATCTTATCTATTACTGATGGGCGTTTAGGTTGAATCCATGTCTTTGCTATTGTTATTGGTGCTGTAATGAACATACGCATGCATACGCCTTTATAATAGAATGATTTATATTCCTTTGAGCATATACCCAGTAATGAGATTGCTGGGTTGAATGGTAGTTCTGTTTTTAGGAATTGCTACACTTAACACAGTGTATAAGTGTTCCTCTGAGTCCCTACTATTTCTGTGAAGAAAATACTGCACAACTAAATAATTAGAGAGCAGAGAGAGAGAGAGAGAGGATGACACAATAATAAAGTGCTCTTTGGAGGCAAGGATGAAGTTGCCTTAATTTTTGTATTCCCAGAAAATAATGGATAAGTGGTTATTAGAGAATGAACAAATGAATGAGTTAACTAATTATAGCAGAAAAAGAAAAGATAAATATAAAGATCATCCATCTATTTAACAAACATATATTGTATGCTTAGGAATTGTACTAGGCTTGAAGACATTAAAATAGATTAAGACAGTCCCAGATTTCAAGGACCAGCAACTGAGATGTTAAACAGAAAGGTCAATAACATTACAATAAGCTGTGGATGTGCACAGACACCTGTGGACATCATTTCAGACTAGAAAAGAGAAGATAAGAAAATCAGCGATTCTTCCAGAAGTGAAAATTCTTGAGCTAGAACTTTGAAGATGAGAAGAAGTCAGCTAGTTAGAAAGGAAAGATGAATATGACTGGGGATCAATAGTTCAAACAAATATTGCAGTGTGAAACGTGTGAGAAAGCCTCAAGCAGGTTACAGATTGTGGCACTATGGGTGATGGGGAAGGAGTGAGAGAGATAACTACAGAGTAGTAACCTATTGTGGACTGCTAAGAAATCTTAGATATTATACTAAAAAGCTTGAAATAGTTTTTAAAGCATGGGGGCATCACTTTATGATCTTTCTCAAGGACAGGACTGTCAGTCTTAGGTTTTATTATATTCTTCAATTTTGACACAATTTATAGTTCAATAATTCTCTGTAAGAATTTTTTTCCTTTGCGATCTTCCTTCCTCTCTTTCTTTCTTTCCTTCCTCCTCTTCTCTCCTCTCCTCTTCCTTCCTTCCTTCCTTCCTTCCTTCCTTCTGTCTTTCCTTCTTTCCTTCCTTCTCTCTCTCTTCCTTTTTGTTTAACATAGGGTTTTGCTCTGTCACCCGGACTGGAGTGCAGCAGCAACCATTGCTTATTGCAGCCTTCACCTCCAAGGCTCAAATGATCCTCCAGCCTCAGCCTCTAAAGTAGCTGGGATTATAAGCATGTACCACTGTGCCTGGCTAGTTTTTTAAAAAATTTTTGTAGAGATAAGGTCTCCCTGTTTTCCTGGCTGGTCTCAAACTCCTGATCTCAAGCTATCGTCCTACCTTGGCCTCCCTAAGTGCTGGGATAAGGTGGGACCCGTCACCCCGGCCTTATTTTTTTTCATGTATTTTTTTAAACCCAAGAACAAGTATTTTCTGGCTCATGTGCCTGCATTTTGGCTTTGTATTTACTAATGCATGAATTATTACATTAGCTACACATAATCACCTGAAGAAAAGTATTTAACTTTTAGCTACAGTGATTTCTCATATGGAAACTGTATGCTTCTCAGGGATTGTGGACATGTCCTTGAAAGTCTATGACCCCTCAAATTTGAGAAGAGTTGGAGTAGGCAGGGGAAAGACAGGTGCCAGGAAAACCAGTTCAGAGCCTATCACAATAATCATATGAGTAACAACTAAGGGAGTTCAGATGACAGAAGAATCTAATAGTTATTTATAGAGTAAAATAGAACTTGGTGACTTCCAGGATTTTGGGCTTGAGAGAGGGAGGACTCAAAAATTGTACGTGAGTTTCTGGCTTCAGTGGTTAGGTTTCTGGCATCTACTGTCCATAAGATAGCAAAAACTGCAGACAGGGTAAATGCCAGTGTTGGAAATACGAAGTTTGAGGTGTCTGTGCACATCCAGGTAGAAATTTATGGAATGTAGAAGAGCAATGTAAGCTGGGGTTTTCCGCACAAATGTAGGTAGATATTGTAGTTTTGGGGGTGAAGGTACTCACAAGGCAATAAGTAGACTAACAAAAGAAAAGTATAGAGAAAGAAGAATCCAAAAAGAGATTGAAAAGTAGTGGCTGAGAAGTAGGCAGAAATTCAGGAGAGTAGGGTTCTCAACTCTAAGGGAGGAAAGAATTTCAAGATTGAAATTGTTAGAAAAACTTGGTGAAAGTATTCTTTGAACTGTGTGTGGATAGACAAAGAGATCTGTTAGAGCAGAAAGGAAGGAAGTATGCATTCTGGGTGAGGAAATGTTATAAGCAGTCTCACAAAGAGTGACATCAGATTTATACTAGAGGCCAGAGTTTGGCTGGAGTGGGTAGTACAGCACAGGGTTGAAAGCATGGACTCTGAAACCAACTCCTTAGGTTCGAATCTCAGCTCTCCATGTTTAGCTATGTGACCCTTGGCAGGTTATGTAGCCTTCTAAAGCCTCCATTTTTTCCTTTGTAAAATGGAGGCAGTGATAGTGCATTGATATTAGATTGTTTACTTTTTACTTCCTTGTATAGGCAGATCCCTTGCAAAAGTCACGGTGATTTAATTTAATCAATTAATTTATTTATTTTTTGAGACGCAGTTTCGCTCTCATTGCCCAGGATGGAGTACAGTGGCCGCGATCCCGGCTCACCACAACTTCTGCCTCCCGGATTCAAACGATTCTCCTGCCTCAGCCTCCTGAGTAGCTGGGATTACAGGCATGAACCACTACGCCCGGCTAATTTTGTATTTTTAGTACAGACGGGGTTTTTCCATGTTGGTCAGGCTGGTCTCGAACCCCCGATCTCCGGTGATCCGCCTGCCTCGGCCTCTCAAAGGGATTACAAGCATGAGCCACTACGCTTGGCTGGGTGATTTTATATATACAACATTGGATTTTAGCTACCTCTGAATAGTTTATTCTTTTTCCTTCTACCACCCCAACCTCCATGGGAAGAGTTCTCATTATTCTTTTTCTTACCTCTTCTAAAAGTATCATTCAATCCCCACTTACTCCAGGAAGCTTTTCTGACGAATCTTGTCAATATTCAGCTCTTATTTCTTAGACCTCTGGTAACATCTAATGTTTGTCAAGTACAACTAAGTGCTTGTTTTTACAGAACTAATTTTGAGAGATTATTTTCTAATGGTTTCATGTTTTCTAATCTTCTCGAGAAAAATTGTAAACTTCTTAAAGTCAAGATACATCTTTAGGGTACCCGCACGTTTTGCTGTGCCTGGGACACTCAGTTTATGCCGCTTTTCCTGATATAAATTATATGAATTCATAATTTATAGTGCCCCCTTTGACTCTCTCAAGAGGGTAGTTCTTAGGATGATAAATTCCATGAACAACCTAGATATAATACATACTTTTTAAAATCAGCAACAAATATTTATTGAGTGGCTATAGCATATCTAACAAAATAATAAGCAAGGGGGAGAAAATCAACTATTAATTAAGCCATTGAGGGATAATTTTTCTGTCTGTGTGCGTGAGAGTGTGTATGTAGTGAGAGAAGGAGTTTTACTAACAAAAATGAGATTATACTGAAGGTAATATTTTGTAATCTGCTTTTAAAATTTCATAGTATATTACATCATGAACACTCTTCTTACCATTAAATACAATTCTCTATATAACATTTAATGACATTTCCTTACATGAGTATACTATATTTTATTTAAGCAATTTTCTATTATCAAATATTTGAAGTTCTCCCCCAATTTCACATTATAAGCACTGTTGTGATGAGTATCTTTGTGTACGGTCTTTATAGCAAGCTTGGTTGTTTTCTGACTATATATTTCTAGAATTAGAATTGTCAAACTAAAGAATTTGCCCAATTTTTTAAAGATTCATTTTTGCTGTTATTGTCATATTGCCCTGCAGAAAGTTTACATACACTTCATCAGCAGTCTCTATTTCCCATATTCTTTCCATGGCTATATTTCATCATTTTAATTTTTCTCTTCATTTGATTAATCACATAGTATTTTGTTTTCATGATAATTAATTTAACTTCGAGAATATTAAAATCTGTTTTGTGTGTCTAATGGCAATTATACGTCTTTGCCTTTTATATTTTATTATTTATTCATGGGCTAATTTGTTTTTTCTTATTTATTCAATTTAATTAATTTATTTATTTTCAGGAGACAGGGGTCTCACTATGTTGCCCAGGTTGGTCTCAAACTCCAGGACTCAGGTGATCTGCCCCGCTCTGCCTCCCAAAGTGGTGGGATTATAGGTGTGAGCCACCACGCCTGGCCTCCTATTGATTTTAGAGTGGTCTTTAGAGATTAAGAATATTAACTTTTCATTATGTTTGTTTTTTACATTTTTTTGCCATTTATACATTTCTATTTTTACTTTTACAGATACTCCATTTTAATAAACAGAAGTTTAAATAGTCCCTGTGTAGTCTGTATGTTTATATTGCTTATATAGTCTCTGTATAAATATATTTTATAAATCCCTAGCGATTCTTTTCCAACCCCAATATATCTACCTATATTTTCTTCTAGCTTTTTTTTTTTATCATTTTACATCATATATTTAAATCTTTAATAATTATGAAATTTATTTTACTTTATTTCAGGGCTCTGATACTCTTTTTCTAGATTTTCTAAATTGTCATAACACTATGTATTGCATAATCTATTATTTCTTTATTATTTGTGATTAGCTCTGTTTTTAATCTTTATATGCTATTTCTATACAAAAAGCCCATATGAGAATTATTATGGATTTTAAGAAATACATTTTAATGTCTGGGAGAACATGTTGTCTCTTAATCTTATTTTTAAGGATTTTTTTGGTTATTCTCACATGGTTGTGCTAAATTATACAAATTAATATATAAATTATAAGAATTAATTGTATAATCTACTTGTCAAGTCTCCCCCAAAAAATCCCATTAAGATTTTGATTGAAATTTCCTTAAGTTGCTTATAAACAGTATGCAAGTACTACATAGTTACTTACGGTATCCCTGCCAACTACTTAAGAAATTCCTAGTTCTTAAATTACAAATATTCCCAGTTAAGACAGAATCACCAGACATTTGAAAAAAACCCAATAGACTGAACAAAAAGAAACTAATAAAGAAACGGGACAAATTTGTTTTCCTAAGGCAATTTGTCTTCTGCTTTCCAAAAGAAACACAGACAATGAAAAAAAGTATAGGGAAATTTTTTCAATATTAGCTTTTCAGAGATATTCAGGGGGAGAATATATCCAATAAGTATGATCTGTTTTCCATAAATAGGAGCAGAATACTGAAAAAAAATATATAGAAAGATTGAATAAAAGATAATTCAAGTAATATTCATGCTTAAATATTGAATTAATCAGGCAAATATCTTAGAATATAGAGCAAAAGGCCAAGGATATAAAATATGATGGAAAAGTAAAAAAGATATGAAGAGTGTGGTGGAAATGGAGGAGTCAGCAAGGATGTGGGAAAATAATAGAAAAAAAAAATCCTTGACCTGAGGAGTAATTTAAGTTCTCAGAATGAAAAGTTTCTTCTAATGCCCAACAAGGGGAAAATGATACATATCTAGATGTGTATACACATGTTGATTAAATTTTTGGAATTCTGAGGATAAGAAACTGATCCTTCCAGAGAACAAAAAAAGGATCTTTCAAAGGTATCAAACATCTCATCAGCAAGACTAGAAGCTGGTACAGACTAGTTCTCAGGAAGAAGAACTAGAATCCAAAATTGACAGTCAAACTATCAAGTGTTAAGACAAACTAAAGATATATTTAAACAGGGAAGGGCCCAAGTTTACAAATTTACCTCCTACAGATTCTTCCTGATTAAAAAGAAGTATTACTTGAAGATATATTTAAGCAAAACAAAGCAGCAGAAATCCTATACAGAAAACCTAGGATACAAAGAGCACTGGAACCAACCCAGATGCCTTGTGAAAATAAATCCCAGTATGACAACAGTGTAGTAGGCCTAGAAAGCAGGCAGCCTAAATTAGAGTCATCAAAAGGTTACAGGAAAAATACTTTCAAGAAGAAAGTAGACATCACATTTTGAATTACATAATTAAAAGCCTTTGAACATTTTAGAGCGAAAGTAACTGCATTTAACTTATAGATTAATTTCAGACTTGATATCTTTATAATATTGACTCTTCCCATGCAAGAAACTAGATATATTTTTCAAGTTTTTAAAAATGTCCTTCAGTGATATTTCGCAATATTATTTATACAAGAGTTTTATATTTGTTATTGTTTATTTCTACATATTTGATATGTTTTATTACTATTTTGAATAGGATTATTTATCTATTTTCTAATTGGTATACAGAAAAAAAACCTATTATGTATACATATTTTATAGTGTTTGACCTTTCTTATAAATCATAATGGTCTCCCTTTTTTATGCCTTTTAGTTGATTCTCACAAATTTTGAGTTATAGAATTTTTATCTTAAAGTATAATAATTTCATTCTCTTTTTTAAACATTTGTACAGCATATTTGGTTTCTTGTTTGGTTGCTTAGGTTAGAATTTTCTGAGCAACATTCAGTAATAGTGGAGACAGCTTCTTATTTCTGATTTGTTTCATTGTTAATTATAGATGTTGAAGGAAAGCTATTCATTACCATGGTAAGGAACGATTCTATTCTTATTGTACTATAGTGCTATTTTATGATCAACTCTTCTTCTTCTTTTTTTTTTTTTTTTCGAGATGGAGTCTCACTCTGTCACCTAGACAGGAGTGCAATGGTGCGATCTCAGCTCACTGCAACTTCCACCTCCTGGGTTCAAGCGATTCTCCTGCCTCAGCCTCCTGAGTAGCTGGGATTACAGGCACCCACCACCACACCCAGCTAATTTTTGTATTTTTAGGATACACAGGGCTTCACCACATTGGTCAGGCTGGTCTCAAACTCCTGACTTTGTGATCCACCTGCCTCGGCCTCCCAAAGTGCTGGGATTACAGGTGTGAGCCACTGTGCCCAGCCTATCAACTTTTTAATAAGTGTGATAGACTATTGTATTAGGCCATTTTCAGATTGCTATGAAAAAAATACCAAAGACTGGGTAATTTACAAAGAAAAGAGGTTTAATTGACTCACAGTTCTGCATAGCTGGAGAGACCTCATGAAACTTACAATCATGGCAAAATGCACCTCTTTACAGGGCAGTAGGAGGGAGAATGAGTGCCAGCAAGGGAAATGCCAGAAGCTTATATAGCCATCAGATCTTGTGAGACTCACTCATTATGATGAGAATAGCATAAGGGAAACTGCCCCATGATTCAATTATCTCCACCCGGTCCCTCCCCCAACACATGGGGATTATGGGGATTACAATTTAAAATGAGATTTTGGTTGGGGCATGGCCAAACCATATACACTAGGTTAAGGACATTGTTAAGTGGCAGGAAAAATGTTGTCGGCTCAATTTTATACTATAGGGGGCCATTATAGGAATATCACAAAAGCAGTACTTTGAGAGACTAAGCCAATAATAGAATAAATACAAATTTGAGGAAAAGAGATAGAAAACCATTTAGTAATTCAAGCATCTGATGATAATTGTATAACTGTATGGACAAAGGTAGAGAAAAATACCTACAGAAAGTTTGAACTTAAGAGATAGGTCAGCTAACAAACCCACTTTTTTTGTTACACCTGATTTCTTCTTGCCCATGAGATGCAAAATATTTGATAGCAAAATGATTAAAAGTCCAAATTAATATTGAATTGAATGTACACATTACAGCCAAAACCAGACCTATTTTTCTGTTGCTTATTGTATGTAATTATAGAAAGCAAAACCGAGCAACAGGAAGTTACTACTTCTTTTTTGTTTTTGAGACAGAGTCTCGCTCTGTTGCCCAGGCTGGAGTGCAGTGGTACAATATCAGCTCACTGCAACCTCCACCTCCTGGCTTTAAATGATTCTCCTGTGTCAGTCTCCCAAGTATCTGGGACTACAGGCACGTGCCACCAAGCCTGGCTAATTTTTTTTTTTTTGTATTTTTAGTAGAAATGGGGTTTTACCGTGTTAGTCAGGATGGTCTCGATCTCCTGATCCTGTGATTCGCCCACCTCGGCCTCCCAAAGTGCTGGGATTACAGGCGTGAGGAACCGCGCCCGGCCATTATTACTTCTTAAATATGAGAAAACATTTGACTTTCTCTTCTGAAATAAGGAATGGCAGTAACTGAATTCTAGTCACTGCTCTTAATAGTTTTATAGTTCTTATAAAATAATGCTTATATAATATTTGGCTCCCACACTATTCATTTTGATGGTTTTTAGATTTTTCAAATACAAATAAAATGAGTTTTGATTTTATGGATTACTTGACATCACTTGAAATAATAAATACATACTTGGAGATAGCAGGACTCTATGCTCTTTCCTCACTGTTCTGGTCAAATAAATTTCTAATCATGATAATAATATGACTATTAAGTTTTACTTAAAATTCATAAACTTGGGATGTCGATGAAGACCTTTTAAAAATTCTCCTTCGCAATGGCTGATAGTATCAAGCCATGATTATATTTTGAAGATTTTACCTAGTTAGTCATATTTGTGTGACCTCCTTCATATTAATAGTTCAGATCTTTAATTATAACATGTTTCATGATCTATATTATAAGAGTAAATAGAACATTAGGAAAGTTTCGCATTTCTCGTTTGCTAGTCTGACACGCACACCTGTCAGGATTGGTACAGATTCAAGCTTGTTTTTAAGAAACTTCAAAGAAGATCAAAACTAAAGATCACCTGTGTCATGTCTCTGACACGATAGCAGTTTGGGGCCTCTGTTTTGCCCTGTAGCTTTTGCCCAAGGAGGAAGCCACGCTTTCCAGCCGATACTTGTCCCCACAGGTTTTTTACAACTTTTTGAGTAGTGAGTGGCAGGACACAATAGGAAGATGTTGGTAGGTAAAGAGATACGTCTTCACCATCTGGTGAGCATTCTTGAGAACAGAGACAAAGTTCCACAGTGATAAAGGAGTGAAGTCATTTTGCAGGCAGTTTTAAGGACTGATTTAAGAACTCTGAGAGCAGGCCATTACGTGGTCATGAGTGCAGCACGATGCTTTGTGATATATAGTAAATTAACGACTGTTTACGCGAGAAGGACCTGTAGAGATCAATTTAGCGTTGAGGAAACTGAGGGCTACAGAGTGCCAGGGTTGTGTTCATCACACATATTTGTGTCTCAAAGCAGAATCCACACTCTAAAATGTGGAGTTGACACTGACACATTCTGAGGTCATGCAGGAAATGGACCAGAGTAAAGAATTAGCAATTAGGTCAGTAGCTCAAGACAATGCAAGCTCTGAGGCAATCTTCAGTTTCCTTGACCACAGACTGGGACTGGGAACATGGGAAATGTGTGTGTACAGACACAGCAACCCTGTTCTATGTATCAGGTCTTCACCTGAGTTTTAAGTTGTGCTGGTAGAAGCCATAGCCTACTTTAGACCATAGGTCATAGTGCCCTTTTTCCTCCCCTCCCCTCCTCTCCTCCCCTCCCTCCCTCCCTTTTCTCCTTTCTTCCCCTCCCCTTTCTCCTTTTCTTTTGTTTTCTTTTCTTTTCTTCTTAGACACTGGGTAGAGTATAGTGCAATCATACCTCACTGCAGCCTTGAACTTCCAGGGCTCAACGAATCCTCCTGCCTCAGCCTCTGGGTAGCAGGGACAACAGGCACCCACCACGATGCCCGGCTAATTATTATTATTATTATTATTTTGTAGAGATGGGTCCTGCTATGTTACCCAGGCTGGTCTCAAATTCCTGACCTCAAGCAATTCTCTGGCCTCAGCCGTGCAAAGTGTAGGGAGTACAGGCATGAGCCATCACTTCCAGCTCTAGTGCTATCTCTTTATAAGAATCAATTTTTCTTTTTTTTTTGCTATTTCAAAATTTTTAAAGTAAGAAGTCAATTAGAAAAGACTCAGTTATGTTTCCAAAAATGTACTGTGTGCATATGTATATAGAAATGTATTAGAATGAAATAACAATTTTTTATAGCGGTGATCATTGGTTTGTAGAATTATATATACTTTTTCTTAATTTTCTCTAATTTTTCTGTATTTCCTAAGATTTCCACCGTGAGATTTTTCTCTTAATGTCTATCTAGTTTTATTGCATAGGTAATAGGTGAATATATTCATGTCATAAAATATTTTCAAAATTTGGAATATGAGAAAGTCCTTTTTTATGCTGCTTAGTCCTGCTCTCTTTCTTGAAAGTATTCACTTAGTGATAGTTACAATTTGGTGTATATCTGCCTTAATCCATTTTGTGCTGCTCTAACAGAATACTTGATACTAGGTAATTTATCATGAACTGAAATTTACTGGCTCACAGTTCTGGAGGCTGGAAGTCCCAAATCAAGTTGCTGGCATCTGTCAAGGGCCCTTTTGTTGCATCACTACATGGCAGAAAGCAAAAGTGTGGGGGGAGAGAGAGAGAGAGAAAGAGAGAGAGATAGACTGGGAGAGAGAGAGGAAAGGGGACTGAACTTCTCACTCTTTATAACAAACCTGCTCCAGGGATAACAGGATTAATCCTTTCATCAGGTCAAAGCTCACATGACCTAATACCTCTTAGAAGTCCCAACTCTTGATGGATGTGATGGCTCACACCTGTAATCTCAGCACTTTGGGATCACTTTGGGAGGCTGAAGTGAGTGGATCACTTGAGCTCAGGAGTTCGAGACTAACCTGCCTGAGCAACATGAAGAAACCCTATCTATACAAAAAATATACCTGGGCATGGTGGCGTGTGCCTGTAGTTCCAGCTACTCTGGAAGCTGAGGTGGGAGGATCACCTGAGCCTGGGAAGCTGAGACCACAGTGAGCTGTGATCACACCACTGCACTCCAGCCTGGGTATCAAAGTGAGACCCTGTCACCAAAAACAAAAACAAAAACAGAGTCCCACCTCTTAGTACTGTTACAATGGCAATTAAACTTCAGCCTGAGTTTTGGATGGTGCAAACATTCAAACTATAGCAGTATCTTTCCAGAATTTTTTAACTGGAATATTCATATATAGGAACATTTAGAATTAGGGGTAATTATTAAAAACCAATAGTTATATACTACAGATGTTATTCTGTGATTGACCTTTGTACTTAATATGTTTTGGAGATTATTTTATTTTAGTACACATAAATCTATACCAGTCTTCTTAAATTGTAGCATAGTATATATGTCAAATTTATTATTTAACTCTTTTCTTACCAATGGACATTTTTTTATATTGCAAACAGTGCTACACTAAACATTGTTGTACATACTTGTTTGTGTGTTACATTGGTTTTTAAATCAATGAGCTAGTTGTAAACATGGAGAGAAACAACAAGCAGGGAGGTGGATATTAGAGAAGAAGAGATTAAAGGGGATGGAATCAGTTGTTTCTGGAGCGCAGAATATTCACCAGATTTGACCAGATGTGCGGCTGCTCACTCAGGGAAGAGCAACTGCACTGGAGCAGAGAGGTTTTTAAGAAATCAGAGGTCTTCGGAGAAGTTTTGGTTAAAATCTACAGTATACACTAAAATGGTTTTGTCTTTGTTGTTCTTATGCAAGAAAGACCAGCTCTTTTTACCTGGGGCTGGAAGGTTGCTGTCTTGGAATGGGGAAGAAAGGAGAGGAGGATCTGATGGGTGGGAATGGAAGGTGTGTATCCATGCAGCAAGTACACCTCCAGAGTAGCCGACTGACTGATTGATATGCATGGATGGTAGTCCTCAGATGTGTCTGAGTAAAGAAAATATTAGGAGCTCTTGACAAATCTTGAAAATCAATACAAAAATTAGCTGGGCATGGTGGCGCATACCTGTAGTCCTAGCTACTCCGGAAACTCAGGCAGAGAATCGCTTAAACCTGGGAGGCAGAGGCTGCAGTGAGATTGTGCCACTGCACTCCATCCTGGGCAACAGAGTGAGACTCTGTCTCAAAAAAGAAAAAGAAAAAAAAATCAGTTGCCCATCCTGTGGACATACAGTATAATGTAACTGCTTCAGCCACTTGAAAATCTCTTTTACAATTCAAAACAAATTATGGAGAAATAAGAGTGAAATATTTTCCTAGAAAAGTAATGTGAAAAATTGCAGTTTTAAATATCATAGTTGAAGTGAATGTACCTTAGGGACAACTCCTTTATTTAAAACTCCAATTGTCTAACAACACAGTTAATATTTGTTATTTTGTTGTTAAATATTTACTGTATGTAGATATTATGCTAAGAGTATAATGCCTTTTTAATATTCAGAAGAGCACTATAAAATCTATTACAGCTTTACAGATAAAAAAGCTGAGACCACAGAGAGGTTAAGTAACTTGACCAATTGTCATGTAGCACAGAAGTGGAAGAGTTAGGATTTGAACCCAAGCTTTTATCTATTTAAAATTCTGGCAATTAACAGCACACTGAAAAGAAACTTCTTTAGTAGATAACAAGTTATATCTGTATATTCATAGATATCAATATATACGTTGTGGATATTGATTGGGGCACATTACTGCTTTGAAGCCTGGGGCACATTACTGCTTTTAATTCTGGTATCTTTTATAAGATTTTGAAATGCTGGATTATTGATAGAACCATGTAGCAGTGAGAAAAATAGTTTTTGCTTTTATTTGTGTCAATCATACTGTGTTGTTTGAGCTTTTGAAGTAGGGAGTGATCAGGTAGAGACAGGCAGAACAGATTCGTTTGTATGTATTATCCTGAAATCTGAATTATTTGACATTTTTAAGGCAAGGCATTGATTGAATTTCATGAACATAAATTGGCAAGAAAATGTAATCCCATCTGCTCAATAACAATTCTTTGCTCTTAGCCAAGAAAATTGTTTTCAACTTGAGAGCAATAATCATACTTATCACACTTGTTAATTGCATGAACTGTATATAAATTGTCAGGCTTATAAAGGTAGATATTTATGGTCACTGGGTGTTCCTCACATTACACATTTTTATTGTTATGGCATTAACTATTTTTTCTGTTTCTGTCTTTGTCACTGAAGACTTCACATAGTATAATAGTATTTTCTGTGATTATATAGCAGTATTCTCAAACCTAATTGTTCATACAAAGTATAAATCAGGGACTTTTTCTACTAGGTTTCTGAAGTACTTGTTCTCTAGATTTTAACTCCAGTGTTTTACTAATGGGAATAAGTTTTCCTTTTATCTGCCAAGGAGCTCCTCTTACAGCTAAAATACTGTTGTTTTTCCTCTTTAGAAATATCAGTGTAAAGTACACACTGTATAAAATGTAAATTACTGATGTGAGAATGGCCATTTTAGTTCACATTGATTGCCAAAGTGGACCAAGGGATTCTGTTTGATTAAATTTAAGGAAACTATAATATTCTTTTGTCTCTTTAGCCTTCCTTCTGGTTTATTCAAAGAATTCTTAGCAGGTTGATCAACAGTTTCAAAGTAAAGCGCTATTCTTAAAAACTGCTCTCTAGAAAGATCTGCAATGGTTTTGAGGACTGGCAAGCATAAGGAGGTAGAAAAATGGATAAATAACCTCATTTACAGAAAACAGGTTAAATTGCTTAGAAAAAATAGTATGGGTCTTTAAAAAATACAGATATTTATAGTGAAGAAAGGGTAAAATTAAATGGATAAATAAGTTATAGGTATTATTTAGAAAAATGAAAATAGTATTCTAAAAGACACACATCTTATGCTCTGTGGAGCTGTGTGGCTGTCCCTTCTGTATCCCAGCAAATACTGGGCATTCATTCTCTGAAGTAGGTAAAACAGTCCCTTGACAGTGGGAACCCAGGAAGGTTGAAGGTTGAGTGCCATTCTGAAAACAGAGAAATTAAATAAACACTTACATATTTGTGTTCATAATAACACAAGGCTTATAAAATTCTGTTTACCACTCTATCTCCCGTGGCTAGAATAGAGGCTGCCAAATATAGATGCTCAAATGTTTGTTGAATGAATTCTGAAGGTTGAAAACTCCAAGCAACCTCTCCCAGTCAGTTTCCAGCTATGCTTAAGCCTTCTGGTCAGGAGATTGATACAGCCTCTAGATAATTCACCAACCTAAGAGAAAAGACCCAAAGAAAATGATGCAAGGGATTTCTGAATGAAACTGCTCAGTTGGATCATCAAAACGTAGATGTAGTGGACAAATCTTACCCATGCAAAGAGCTTCCAATCTGATTTTTAGTAATCTAGCCTTAAATATGAGTAGACAAATAAGATGTATCAAATACTTCGAAAAACCATATGAAGGATAGAAACCAAAACAAATGGGAAAAGACCAACTTTAAAGAAGTGCAGGTGTTGCAGGAAGAAGACAACTTAAAAAGTGTCATCAGAGAGAGAAGAAGAGATACACTTGATATTGTATTCATAAATATTGTTAACATTGCTTCCATGAAACAAAAACGGATGCTATGAAAAAAAAAACCACTTAGAGAATAGGAAAAGAGCTCTCAGAAAGTAAAAGCATGATAGAATAACTTTAAAAGTCAATAGAGGCCTTGGAAGAAAAACCACACATCTACAACCATCTGAACTTTGACAAACCTAACAAAAACAAGCAATGGGGAAAGGATTCCCTATTTAATAAATGGTGTTGGGAAAACTGGCTGGCCATATGCAGAAAGCTGAAACTGGACCCCTTCCTTACACCTTATACAAAAATTAACTCCAAGTAGATTAAAGATTTAAACATAAGACCTAACACCATAAAAACCCTAGAAGAAAACCTACGCAGTACCATTCAGGACATAGAGATAGGCAAAGACTTCATGACTAAAACACCAAAAGCAATGGCAACAAAACCCAAAATAGACAAATGGGATCTAATGAAACTTAAGAGCTTCTGTGCAGCAAAAGAAACTATCATTAGAGTGAACCAGCGACCAACAGAATGGGAAAACATTTTTGTAATCTACCTATCTGACAAAGGGCTAATCTCCAGAATCTACAAAGAACTTCAACAAATTTACAAGAAAAAACAAACAAAACCATCAAAAAGTGGGCAAAGGACATGAACAGACACTTTACAAAAGAAGACATACATAAGGCCAAGAAACATATGAAAAAAAGCTCGTCATCATCAGTGGTCATTAGAGAAATGCAAATCAACACCACATTGAGATACCATCTCACACCAGTTAGAATGGTGATCATTAAAAAATCTGGAGACAACAAATGCTGGAGAGGAGTGGAGAAATAGGAACGCTTTTACACTATTGGTGGGAGTGTTAATTAGTTCATCTATTGTAGAGGACAGTGTGGCGATTCCTAAGGATCTAGAAATAGAAATACCATTTGACCCAGCAATCCCATTACTGGGTATATATCCAAAAGATTATAAATCATTCTCTTATAAAGACACATGCACACGTATGTTCATTGTGGCATTGTTTACAATAGCAAAGACTTGGAACCAACCCAAATGCCCATCAATGATAGTAGACTGGATAAAGAAAATGTGACACATATACACCATGGAATATATGCAGCCATAAAAAAAGGATGAGTTCATGTCCTTTGCAGGGACATGGATGAAGCTGGAAAACATCATTCTCTGTAAACTGACACAAGAACAGAAAACCAAATACTGCATTTTCTCACTCATAAGTGAGTGTTGAACAATGAGAATACATGGATACAGGGAGGGGAATATCACACACTGGTGAGCATAAGGTGAGACTTACAGGTCTGTTTCTTAAATAGTGTTAGTCTTGACCCCATTTTCTTAGGAATGGATATGACTACTTTCTGAGTCTTTGGTTGTTGAGCACTATTCATGGGATTACTCTTTGACTTTCCCTAATGCTAGCATAGGATTCTGCTGTAACTATCTACTAAAGCAGTTACCACTTGCATGCTTGTTTTTCAGCTTCCAAAATTTTATTGCTGTTACCTCCTTTCCCACTTTCTTTGTCCTTACCATTTATGACTATAAACATCCATTGATGGTTTTCAGAAGTCAGAGGAGTTAAATAGATGTGTTAATTGCCCTAGATGTAATCAAAGGTCTTAATGTTGTTCTTCTGTTTTCTGTTTTACTATTCTAAGTTGTCATTTATATATCTTCTTTTGTGAGTAGTCTGAATTTGTCTGTAATGATTTAATATTGAAACTTAGTATTTTCCTTACTTATTTGCATACTTTGTCTTTAATAATTTAACATTGAAACTTAGTGTTTTCCTTATTTGCTCTTTCTTTGATCATGTATTAGCCATTGACCTACAATATCTTTTAGGATGACTGATTCTGAAGCCTGCTGAGTGAGTTATCTATGAATGTTCACAGGTCAGCGATTGCTTAGATGGAAAAGATGTAATGAAACTTGCTCTAAATATTTCACCAAAATACATATATTCAAATCATGTAAAGAAAAATCTTCAATCACTAGGTTTTGAACTTATGAAAGAAAGATATTGACTTTTAATTGTATTAGTTCAACAAACTTTATTGAACAGTTGATATGTATAAAGCATTATATCTCTGAGAACACAAATACCAAGGGACTGAGTCCCTTCCTTATAGGATTCTCAGGAGTAAACAGGTCAATACATAGTTATAAAATGATGAGGACTGCTCTATAGCAGAAGCACAAAGCTGAGAACAACTCACCTGACCTACTAAGTCGGGGAATTCAGGAAGGGTTCAGATCTAAAGAGCTGACATTTGAGGTGGGTCCTGAAATATGAGCACAGTGGTGGTTGTTTCAGGCTGCAAAGGTGACACAGTGCATCTCAGGCTGATAAAAGAGAATGTGTAAAATATGGCAGGTATAAAAAATGTATATTTAGGGAAGAACAAGAAGTGTCTGGAAGTTGCTGAAGATATAGAAAATAAAGGGGGGTGGTGGTTGGAGATGGGGAGGATATGGTAGGCTTGATTCAAATTATGGAAATATATTTATAATACACCAAGTTGTGAAGACACTGTTGTTACCCACCCAGCAGCCACTAGATTTTGTTCAGGTGTCAGGTAGTTGGTGCTTCAAGGGAGATCAGGCCCCTCCCAGTACCGGGATTAGCAATGATTGCTTCAGCCAATTTCATAACATTTCTCTTGCCTGTTTCAAAAAATAGAAAGAGACTCTAGCCTAAACCCCTTAATTATACAGATTGAAAACCAGTCCTGGAGAAATTGGAAGTCCTCAAAGAGTTCACTATTAGTGGTGGAACCAGGACTTGCACACGATGTTCTGACTTCTTTTAGAGCACGTTTTTTATTATATCACATAGTGCCTTACTTCTCACTATAAATAGAGATTTTTTTAACTAAGAGTTAGTATAATAAGAGCTGATCAGAAGACCTGAGAGACATAATGGAGCTTCAGTTCTAATTTGCTAATGGCTCCTTGACGTGCTTTGTTGAGAAGGAGTCTGAGGCTTACAGAACACACACACACACACACACACACACACACACACACACACAATTTCTTAATTATGTCTACCATGGGATGATAGAAATGCCATGTAACTATTTTCCATGGACAGAAACCACCTAATGGGAAATGGAGAGAGAAAAAGAAAAAAAAAATTATGTGTAATTTATGACCTCATTTTGGCTTAGATTACATTATGAAATTTATTCTTTTGAAAAACTCACTTGATTTTGAATTATATGGCACTTCTCCTTTGTCAATTTTAATTTCTTGTCTTGTTTTAGTGTGCTTTTTTGAACAGTAGATATGCTCCCAATTCAGTATTTGAGACGCTGCAAAATTACTACTTAGTCGTCTTGGTTCCTTTTAAGTAGAAAAGTTTCTTTTAAATATTTCTTATCATTGGTATGCATGTTTGTTGCAAAGAAAAATTCTGTAAAATGTTGCTTATTTTCTTATCTAAGAAAATAGATGTTTATTAATATACTGCATTTCTTTTAAATACAAAAATTACAGATTTTCTTCCAATATCCACTTATTTGGAATTAGGTACATATGAAAAAAAGACTTCTTATAATATGGAATTAGTTCAAAGTCTATTGTTACATCTTATAAATATAGAGCATACAGGAAATTCTCACCATTTTTTAAGATTTACATTAGAAAGGGTGAGGGAGCTAGGGAAGGGATAGCAGCGGGTGGGGGTATTGGAGAGGGATAACATTAGGAGAAATACCCAATGTAGATGATTGGGGATGGATGTAGCAAATCACCATGGCATGTGTATACATATGTAACAATCCTGTACAATCTGCACATGTACCTCAGACTTATTAAAAAAAATTTTTAACTTGTACGAGTACATAGTAGGTATACATATTTATGGGGTGCATGAGTTATTTTGATACACATATACAATTTATAATAATCGTATCAGGGTATGAGGGCATCTATCACCTCAAGCATTATCATTTATTTCAGTTATGAATGTTCTGATTATACTCTTTTAATTATTTCAAAATGTACAATAAGTTATTGTTTAGTCATTATTAAAAAAAAAAAGAACCAAAAAAAGAAAAAAAAAACTCAATAGAAGGGTTGAAAGGTACATTAAGGACATCTATATGGAAATAGAGCAAAAATAAAAAAGGTAGAAAATTCCGAAGAAAAAGTGGGAAAGCAGAGGACCAGTTCAGGAAATCTAACATCTAAAATCAGAATTCTAGAAAAAAAGAGAAAACTGCAGGCGGATAAAATTGAAGAAAAATATCCAGAACTCATTAACTGGAGTATTAAGCATAATATACAGTATTAAAAAAGAGACTTGTGACTTGTTCTAAGGGTCATTATCATACATATAGAAGGATAAAAAATCAAAAGAGCATCAGACTTCTTAAGATTCATTTTGAAACCTAGAAAATAATCAAGTGATGCCTTTTAAATTCTGACGGAAAATGATTCTCAACCAAGAATTCTATACTCAACCAAACTATTGATCAAGTATGAGCACATAATAAAGATGATTTCAGAGATGCAAGCCTTTAAAAACTGTATCTTTGATGCACTCAGGAAGCTGCTGGAAAACGTGTTCACCAAAACAAGGGAATAAACTCTAAAAACATTACCTTTGGAATAATAAGGAAAGAACATCCCAAAGTGACAGCTAAGCAATAGACTTAGAGAATAACCATTCCAGATCAAAGAGGGCTCTGGGTGAGAATTTCTTCAAGAAGATGAATTTAACAAAATTCTTTTTTTTTTTTTTTTTAAGACAGAGTCTTACTCTGTCCCCCAGGCTGGAGTGCAGTGGTGCGATCTCGGCTCACTGCAACCTCCGCCTCCTGGGTTCAAGCAGTTCTCCTGTCTCGGCCTCCTGAGTAGCTGGGACTACAGGTGTGAGCCACCACGGCCAGCTAATTTTTATATTTGTTAGTAGAGACAGGGTTTCACCATGTTGGCCAGGATGATCTTGATCTCTTGACCTCATGATCCACCCGCCTCGGCCTCCCAAAGTGCTGGGATTACAGGCATGAGCCACCGTGCCTGGCCTAATAAAATTCTTGATAATGTTTGAGCCATACTTAGATTTTTGCAATATGGGAAAAGTTTGGGATTGAATTAGTGATAAGTATATATGGACACCTAAGGGAACAAAGAAAGAAACAAAAGACAAGAATTTTCAACAAGAAAAACAAAATTTGCAAAGAAAAAAAAAACAGTTATCGATTATGTTACGTAGTTTAGCTGCTTATCGTTTTTCTTTAGTTCTGCTCATGGAAACATGATGACTATCAGTCTAAGTAAAACTGTAATATATTAGAAGGATGGGGGATGAGAACTGTGAAGCGGTGCAAAGGAAATCTTATTTCCACTATGAAGTATCAATAAGCAATGCCCAAAAAATGAACTATTAAGAAGTAATCATAAGATTATGTCATTTAGAGATAGAGTGGAATATAGCAAAAGAATCAGCTAAAATATTTGAAAATGGGTACCCTCTGGGAAGTGGAAGATATATGTATGTATTGTGGGTGGGGGATGCAGTGCAGATTTCTTTTTTTAAATCTTTGTGGTACTTTTCAGTTCTCTAAAGTATTTGCATCTATAATTTTGCTAAAAATAAAATTTAAATTTAAAAATTGATCACTCTTGCTTATAATAAGTTCAAATTGAAACAAGATAACATAGTTGCAAAGTTTTATTTTTTGACATATTTATAACATTGTATACCTGTTAGTGAGAATACCATGTTACATCACTCTCAAGCAATACTTCTAAAAGTTGAAATTGCTATAATATTTCTCAAAAACTATCTGGCAATACAGATTAAGAGACATAAAAATGTTTGTTCCTTCTGACCTAGTAATTCTGCTTTGGAAATCTATAGTAGTAATCTACTTTTTTAAAAGACTAGAAGGAAATACAACAAAATATTCACAGTAGTTAAAAAAAAAAAAAAAGATGACTTGTTTCTGTTTTTCTTTTGCGCCCTTCTGCATTTTATCCAAATAATCTATAATGAACATAGGCTCCTTTTATATTTAGAAATAATTTCAAAATATAAACATTTTAATTTTATAACATTTTTAATTTTCGAAAACACTGGTCCTCATAACAAAGAAAGTTATTTGTTGCAACCACACTAGACCAGGTTAACGGTGCCAAGAGTGGAATGTGGATAAAGCCTGACAAGGCCATCTGGAAGTGTGAGTCATTTGGAGTATCATACAAGAGAGGTTTCCTGCAAGTACTAGCTGTGCTGACGGTGACTGCTGTTTTCCTGGTTGCTCAGGAATCACCCAGGGAAAGAGAGGGCTTCCCCACTGGAAAAAAAAAAAAAAAAAAAAAAAAGCTTCCTGTTCCATAACAGAGTCCACAGATAGGGTGAGTAATAAGGGATAGATTTTATTAAAGTAGAACAAAATGTTTGGATGATGGTACAGGTACCGCTAAAATATCCCTATGTCAAGTTTTAGTCTTTTCATTGCATCTTCTGAACATGCTGGAGATACTTTCACATGGAACATGTTTGCTATAAACTTTTCTTTCTCTTAACACTGAGTGTTTGTAAAAGAAGTAGAACTGTGTTTCCACGGTATAGGGAATGGAAAGGGATAAGGAAGAAGATGGATTTAAGTTGATTTTTGGAATGCTTTCTTTATCTGTTAAAGAAGAGATCAAATGATGGATTATTTAGATAACATTATGCTCCAACTGCACTGATCTATTTGCCATTCCTTTAAGAAACCATTTTATTTCAGACTACTTGAATTTGAACATTTCGTTCCTTCTTTCTGGAATACCTTAACAAATTCTTCTTGCCTGATAAACTACTTACTCTTCCAGATCAAGTTGAAATGTTTCCTTCAGTGTGAAAACTTTCATGACTCAAGAAAATAACAATTATAATAATTACAATTTGATGAGCTACCTGGCTATTTACGTAATTCTCACACCATTAGATGAATGAGATAGTTTTAGCCTAACTTTGAAGAAGAGGAAACTGAGACTTAGAAGACTTGAGTATGTGGCCCAAGAGTACATAGCCAGATCTAAAACTCAAATCCACACCCAGGACTTCCTGCGTAAAGCCCTTTCTTTTCCAAAAACTGCATTGATTGTTTTGCTTTTCATTTTCTTACATGTTTATCTTCCTCGGTGGCCTGTCTTCATTCCTTAATAGGAAATAAATTGTCTTTTTTAGAGGGGATACATTTTTGCCTGTAACATTAATAAGATTAAAATTTTTCATTTATTATTGACATTCTTTGCTTGACTCCGCACTCCACAGGATAGGATCCTTGGGCATAGAAACCATGAATGCTTTGCTCATCATTGAATCCAGTATCTGTCACAGCGTCTGCCACATCGAAATTGTTCAATATACATTTTTGAGTAAACAACTGAACTAACAAATGAGGGAACAAAAGAACCAATGGCACAGTGGCTCATGCCTCTGAGCACTTTGGGAGGCCGAAGCGGGTGGATCACCTGAGGTCAGGAGTTTGAGACCAGCCTGGTCAACATGGCAAAATCCTGTCTCTACTAAAAAAAAAAGAAAAAAAAATTAGCCAGGCGTGGTGGCAGGTGCCTGTAATCCCAGCTACTTGGGAGGCTGAGGCAGGAGAATTGCTTGAACCTGGGAGGCAGGGGTTGCAGTGAGCTGAGATCGCCCCATTGCACTCTAGCCTGGGAGTCAAGGGCAAAACTCCATCTCAAAAAAAAAAAAAAAAAAAAAAAGAAAGAAAGAAAAGAAAAGAAAAGAAAAAAGAACAAATGAATAAAAAATATTCAGATCTAGCTCCTAACAAAGTACCTAAAAATTTTTTTTAGTGTCTCCATTGTCTGTATAGACAATGATTTCTTAAGTTCACATGAAATACACTACCAATTTCAACAATCATGCTAAATCAAATGAAATCTGTATCCCCTGGGAATGCTTGTGGTATGAGTTGGGGCAAGCTTTACTTATGAACAGTGATACTGAGACTTCACAGCAGTCAGCTGTACAGATGTCAGTCAGACTTTGCATTTCAGACGTTCTTTTTAACCTAGAGCTCAAACAGGCAGTTTTAAGCTCCGGACCTTAAGTCAATGTGGTTCATGTTTTGTCACTTCAAGGTCTACAACTGAACTTCATTTTGATAGTCTTAGATGGTTTTCATAAGTTTTGAGTCATGAAAAACTGACAATGTAAGAGTTAGTCTCCAAGTACCTTTTAATATATGCAATATTTTACCTCCTAAGTTAACACGTGTGTTTATTTGATAACTAAAAAGTTTCTAAAGTCTAGAAATAAAGAAAAGTCCATGTCCTTTTTCTGTTTTGTGTTCTTTTAAATGAAAACTCATGAGAAATAAGAGGACAGAATGCATTAAATTATTTCTTCTGTAACAGCACAATTCTCTATCAGGTCTTAAATACAAAAGAACATGCAAAGGGATAACCACACGGACTTCAGTTCTAACACAAATAAGGCAGGAAATTGGGTGAAATCAGTTTTTCCTCTAATCTTACATGGAAAAATATTTGTCATTTGGCAGACCCATGTGAATTCAATCTGTTTGGTTTATTCATCCACACAGTGACATTCAGACTCCAAAAACTGTATCAGAAACCTAGTCAATATTTAAATGCCTTCATATAGATTAGAAATGGGATAAGGTATATGAAAACTCACAACTCATTGCATTTCAAAAAAAGTACTAATTGAAACATATTGTCAAACATGTACCCTTTTCTCTCTTTAGAAACCTATGGCTATTTTCTGTCCTGCAGCTCACTCTCCAGAAAGACCTATTTTCTCTTCTGTCTTGGTCCATTCAGGCTGCTATGACAAAAATATAGCCAGCCGCAGTGGCTCATGCCTGTAATCCCAGCACTTTGGGAGGCCAAGGCGGGAAGATCACTTGAGGCCAGGAGCTTGAGAACAGCCTGGGCAACACGGTGAAACTCCATCTCTACTAAAAATAAAAAATTAGCCGGGTGTGCTCACAAGCACCTGTAATCCCAGTAACTTGGGAGGCTGAGGACCTAGAATCACATGTACCTGGGAAGCAGAAGTTGCAGTGAGCTGAGATCATGCCACTGAAATCCAGCCTGGGTGACAGAGCAAGACTCTGTCTCAAAAAAGAAAAATAAATCCTAAGCTGGGTGGCTTATAAACAACAGAAATTTATTTCTCATAGTTCTGGAGACTAGAATTTTCAAGGTCATGGCACTGGTAGACTTAGTATCTGGTGAGGGCTTATTTCCTGGGTCATAGATGGTGCCTCTGTCTTTGTCCTCAATTGGTGGAAGGGGCGAGGCAGTTCTCTCGGGCCTCCTTTATAAGGCACTAATCCACTTATGAGGGCTGTGCTCTCATAACCTCCCAAAAGCCCCACCTCCTAATACCATCACATTGGTGATGAGGTTTCACATATGAATGTGGAGAGAAACACAAACATTCAGACCATAGTATCTGCTATTTGCCATAGAATAAAGAAGAAACAATGTCTTACAAATAAAAATCTTTGCATGGTCCCTCACCACATGAGGACATGACCAACTTCCTTTGCTAGCATTCCTCTCTCGTATTCCTCTTTAGCCCATCTCTGCAGCCTCATCTCCACCCACACATGTACTCTGTGCTGTAGCAAATGGTGGGCAGGCTTCCAAATGTACTGTGTTCCCATGACATTGCACCTTTGCCTATGTTATTCTCTTTGCCTGGGTCCCCTCCCTATCGATTCACTCCTTTCTACACTTCACTCTTGCTCTTCTCTGTGCCCTAATAGCTCCTCCTTCTGTGACTCATCAAAAACTGCCCACTCTAGGAAGCCCCTCCAAGACTAAGGGTGCCTCTCTGCATTCCTGCAGTGCTGTTTGAGCCCTTATCACATAGTTGCTCTAGGATTGTTTGTTAGCTTGACCACACTGTCTGTTAGTCTTCTTGACCAGACTGTGAGTTTTCTTAAGGGCAGGGACTTATTCCCCTTTGCATATCTGGAATCTTACTCAGTGTTTAGTACATACTACATGTTCAGTGAATCAATTAATTGATAGGTTTTCTTTTAGTAGAAGGAGTAAGATACATTTTTTTTAGAATAGTATCTGAAAAGCAAGCAGGAAAAATTGGGACATCCTTGCTTAAGGTAAAAATGCTTTAATGGAGACCACCTTTGAAACTCCATCTAATTGGATCCTTTTAGTCTTCTGTATGAGATAGGAATATTAATTCTTAGATCCAATTAAAGGTCTAGTTGCCAAGAAACAAAACAAATTGGTATAAAATTGACTTTTTTTTTTTTTTTGAGACTAAGTCTCACTCTGTCACAAGGCTGGAGTACAAGTCCCAAATCACAGATAATAAGGACAATCTTTTGTTGAAATGTCTCAATAACTTCAAAATGCTAATGTGAATGATATCATAAAACAGTGTGAGTCAAAGGAAGAAACAGGATTCCTAATTTCATTTCACTCCCTGACTATTTTATTGGTGTACGGTCTCTTGACAATTATTTACTCATCGTTTTCCCAAGGAAACTTTAGATTTAAGATGTTTATTCTGCAAGATGTTAGGAGGTAGGTATCCACCCTAAAACCACCATTACAGTCAATGCCATAAACTTGCCCATTGCCTCCAAAAGTTTCCTCCTACCTTTATGGTTTTTTTGTTTTCCTTTCATGGTAAGAACACTTAATATAAGATCTACCCTTTTATCAAATTTCTAAGTATACAATATAGTATTGTTGATTGTATACTTGTGTTATATAGCAGCTCTCCAGAACTTATTTTGCAAGACTGAAACTTTGTAACCTTTGACCACGCCTACCAATTCCCATTTTCCCCCATCCCCTGGCAACTTCCATTCTACTTTCTGCTTTTATCAGTTTGACTATTTTAGATTATACATGTAAGTGAGATCATGCAGTATTTGTCTTTCTGTGTCTGGTTTATTCCACTTAGTATGTTGTCCTCTAGTTCCATCCAACTTGTTGTAAATGGCAGGATTTCCTTCTTTTTCAGAGGCTGAATAATATTTCATTATGAGTATGTGTGTATATATATATATATATATATATATATATATATATATATATATCACATTTCCTTTGTCCATTCATCTGTTGATGAACATTTAGGTTGTTTCTGTATCTTAGCTATTATCAATATGCTGCAGTGAAAATATCTCTTCAAGATCCAGATTTCACTTGTTTTGGATATATACCAAGAAGTGGGATTGCTGGATCAATTTGCCTTCTGTTTTGAAAGTAGGACACCCTCTGGACATTTCGACAACTGAAGTGATTCTTACTTTTGGAAGTCAGGCTATTTGTTGGAATGGTAGAAAAAAAGCTAGAGCGTAAAAATAAATCTAAAGTTGGAGAGGGGATTATTACTGATGGATAATTAAAGGGTTACTGCTATTCTAAATACATTTTTAAAAGTTGTTTGATTAACAAGTCAAAACAGATGGTTTAATGACATTTTTGAGAGGACTAATAGAGACCCAACTGAATTAACAAATCACCATGGTGTGCAGAATATTGAAAATTCACTACTAGTAGATGTATGGCATATTTCTGAGTATTTCATTCTCATTTGGTTTATCATGGTAAATCACTGGGAAACGGGTAGCCTATAGGACATGACAGCAAACTACACTTTAGCAGGACTAGCATCAGGGCTGTGTGGTTTATTTTAGGAGACTGTGTAGTCTACCTAGCAGAAAGTGGCTCAGTGAGAGCTTGGTTGGCTAAGACTTTCTGATGGTAGCCCACAGAGCTCACTTGAAAGAGTACCAAGGATGAAAGCTAATTGGCCTGCTAGTTTATTTAAAAAATAAACAATAAAAAATACTTCCAGTAGATTTTAGCAAAGTTTAATATTTTGAAGGGGGCAGAAATGTAGCATATTTGGGGATCTTAAATCTGAATTTGTATCTTTTTCTGGACTTTGTCAGCGTCTTTGTCTCTCTCTCTCTCTCCCTCTGTCCCTTCCACGTCTCCCTCCTCTCTTTCCTTTCCTAGTAAGTACAATAAAAAAACTTATGTTTTTTTTTCTTAATTTTTTTTAACTTAATAACAACAGCAACAATGACAACAGTCAAACTCTTGAATTCTGGCCACAATCCATATCAATATCCTTTTCCTTATAGTTACCTTGGAATTAGGTTCTTAGCACCTCACTGCTCTTTGTATATTTCTGCACAATATTTATCAATTTAAAATAAGTACTTCAATTTCACACTAAAGTGCCAGGACTATCCTATTTTCACTCATTTTTAACTTTCTTCTTTTTTATTTCCCACACCCCTGCCATTGCCAAACAAACTGATTATCTCTGTTTGTATCTTTTCTTTAAGACTTTTTAAGGCAATAAAAAATGGGCTTGCTCAGAAGGCTGATACTCTGAGTGTTAGAATAACCCAAAGGATAGAATGATTTGAGTCAACTTATTGGTGTTTTTGAACACATATATCTATTTTCAAACCTGCCATTCATGATGGATCACTGACCCTGGCCCATCTCAAAAAATTACTAGCATGATTAACACTTAGACTCTTGGCTTGAAGTTTAGTAACCTGAAGGAAAATTTCCAGAGGTATTATAATAAGGAAATTTAATTAAGAGTTAATGTTGATCAGGAGTATTATGCACAGCATTGATCTACAGCGTTGCTAATGAATTCATTATGCTGCAAATACAAGTGATTTGTTAGTACATTGGCCAATAAAAGTGAAATCTGTCTCAACAAGAATGTTGAAAGAAGGAAGGCAGTGTAATTTTCATCTCCACTGGGAGTGAACTAACTTGCCAAATCTGGGTCATCCATCCTAGTAAAAAGTGTTCAAGACAAATCATGCATATTTCACGGTTCATTGTATTTATCAGCATTTTCGAAGTCGCCAGTCTAGAGTAGTCGCCTTTGGCCAAGTTTTCAGTAGCCTGTGGTTTAGGCAGTAAGCCTCAACTGTCTTTCTCAAGGATATGTTCCCAGGTGGTTGTACTCCATGGGCCATTTTCAATCAAATCTGAAAGGACAAAAGGGCAGTTCTGTTTATAAGAAATGACATC
This sequence comes from Cacajao melanocephalus, assembly GCA_963573385.1. NCBI lineage: Eukaryota > Metazoa > Chordata > Mammalia > Primates > Pitheciidae > Cacajao > Cacajao melanocephalus. The sequence continues at coordinate 13,519 of CAUYLG010031690.1, read as the reverse complement.
ATATTATAACCTCAAAATTGTTGTCTTAAAAGTCAAGTAATTATCTAAAAGATCTCTTAGAATTACTTACAGCTTAAATGCAAAAGACTGAATTTCCCACTCATGTACTTTGCCAACACTCTTTACATAGGCAAAAAAGTACAGGAAGTGTAACTGTGTGAGCCTATGTGTATATGTAGTGTGTACAGGAATTGGGGGTGGCAGGAAAGACAGCTCAAATATGAAATAATTGAATTATTAATCGCCACTGTTCTGATTGCCTTTTTAAAAATGTTTTATTTGGAAGGTTTTTCAAACACACTAGAAAGCTTCATAGATAGTACAAAAAAAAAATCCACATGCATTCACTCAGTGTAAACATTCCACCTCATTTGCAGTATCACTCTTTGTGCACATACAAATACACATACACTTTTTTTTTTTCTCTGAACCACCTGAGAGAAAACTGCACACATCGTGGCCCTTAAACTCCTCGATGTATTCCTCCCAAGAATAAGGACACTTTTCTATATAACTATAGTCTCAAATATCTGATTGCCTTCGAATTTTATAGCATGACTTATTTATGCCTTTTTACTTTAAGTTCTAACTCAGATACTGAGCTATAGAAGAACAGCTCAATTGTTAGTTGAGGGATAGCTCAGATATCTGAGGGAAAAAAGTCACATCACTAACATTTTTAATTTTGCAAATATATACTATATACCAGTGTACGGGAGATAACAAAATACTGATTTTAGAGAAAATAGATGAGTTAATATAAATAAAGATTCTCCTTAATTAATAAATCTTACATGTTTGGTGATGTGTCTTTTTTTATAGCTAGCTAGCATTTATTCAGACAGCCAGAGAATCTTGTCTTTCTGTATTTCTTATCCTGTTTTTCCTCTTGTGATCAGCTAATTCTAGGTTTTGAAAGACTGAAGTAGTTCCTACTTAGATAATGCTATTGCCTAGCTCCCTAACAGTAAGAAGTGGAGAAGTAGAGTGGACACTGGTGATGCTGCCTTTAGTCCTGGAAGGAGTGTCATCCAATAGGTAATCATTCTGACCGCCTAGCACAATCATCCCTTCCTTTACTGAGATAGGTAGTGGTAGGTCTCTACTCGATAGGGTATTTACAGCCATTTTATACTTCCTATCTTAAAAAAGTATATGCAGGCTTCCACTGCTGTAAACAGATAATTGATATTTATGTTTCGTAATCTGTGCAGCTAACTTTGATAGCTAACACATTTCTGACAGTTGAAATTGTTTTCCCAAAAGGAGTTTGAGCATGCCTATCCCTGTCTACCCAAGTATATTTAACAGTAGTTCTATGGATTGGGGAATCTAAGTGAGGATGACAATGTGTCAGGGATTAGAATGGGTAGGAAGAGTCTCCGTAAGAGGAGAGTGTGATGCTGGAGCAGTTTATGAAAATTGGGTCCCCTGGTAACTGTAGTGGATGTTATAAAGACGGTCCTGCAAAGTCAGCCACAAGGCTGACTCATTGACAATGTACACATGGAGGTGGGCCTCGAGTGTGTGCAAATAACAAGTTTACTACTGCAGGCAAACTCTTCATTTACTCATTTGGCAGATTTATATTGAGGGCTACTGTTCTAGGAGCTGGGGATTTGGTAATAAATAAGATAGCCATGGTTTGTAACCTCATAGAGCTTACCCATAAACTGTTTTGCTTTAAAATATTGTACATTCAGAGGTGTTTGTGCTCTTACTATATGACTGCAGTGTGTCATTTGATAAACCTTTCAGGCATGACTTGAATCCACCAGAACTGAGCTTTACATCTATTCAATTGACAGGAGGGGAGAACATTGGCTTTAGATGACAAATCATGGAAAGAAATAACTTTGAAAAGACCATCCGGCTTGTAATGACTTAACAAGGATAGTGTTCTTATGAGACTGTTGAATGAGAAGAAATATATGAACATTCATATAATTCAAGTATCTAAATGATACAAACACCAATAAATATATGAACATGCGTATAATTCAAGTGTCTAATGAGTGAGGGAGAGTGCCTGCGGGAAGGAGAGCCTCCCAACACTGGAAACAGTGTTATTCTTCAATGTAGGGAGATCATTTTTTGGTTCATCACAATGGCTTCCAGGCTGGAATGATTTCCAAGTAGGACAGGGAAGATAAATATCTGAAGCCTAAGGGAAGCTCCAGGGTAACTCTTGCAGTTTTGTTGGCAGATTTTCTAAAACGCATTGTCAGATGGTTTTGGAGCAAGCGGTTTAGCCATCTACTACCACACAGTATATTCAGATCAGAGTAAACTGGGAGAAAGTCATCCAACATCCAAATCTCAGCCTGGACTATGTGAACATACTTCTTAAGACTAAGCCATAGGGTAATATGCTTATTACCTCGCTGCTGAAGTAATCTGTATACCAGTGCCCCATGACATGTGATTTACCTATATGACAAACCTGCACGTGTACCCCTGAACCTTAAATTTAAAAAAAATTATAGATATGTAAAATTTGAGATGTTTACGGAACATCAAAGCAAAAATGGTGAAGGAACAGATATGTGACACAAAAAAGACTAAGTTATAGTCCTGTATCAGAGTGAATAGGAGTTTTTTTGATATTGGTGTTTGCATTAGTTGGGATTTTATTGAGCAGTAAATAGATTTAAAATATAAGTAGTTTAACCAAGATAGATATTTCTCTTTCATGTAAAATCTGAAAGTAGGCAGTCCAGAGTTAATATGGCAACACTATCCAGTACAGTCTTCAAGGACACATGTTCTTGCCGTCTTATTGCATTGTGAGATGTGGCCTCTGTTGCTAAATTCAACTCATGGTCCAAAATGGCTGCTCTAACTCCAGCCATCAGCTTCACATTCTAGCCAGTAGGAAAGAGAAAACGATAAAAACAGACAGATAAAAAGACAGATGATAAATGTCTTTTAAGGTACGTTTCTAGCACATCTACATCACATCTACGTAACACTTCTACTACCAACTCATTCACCAAAACTTTGTTATATGGCAACACCTGGCAACCAAGGAGGCTCTGAACTTTCTCTGTTTTGGGCAGTCACATGCTTACATGAAAATTGGTGTTTGAACACAACTGATGAAGAAGAGCATCAATATTAGGGGACAGTTAGCAGTCTCTGCCGCAATGTTGCCAATGAATACTGCATACATTTAAAATATTTAATATTAGTCTGTAGCACTCTATTTGCAATGTAATGTATAGTATAATCTTTTACCATATGAACTGAGTAGCTACAGTGTTCAGGAAAGTTGTGTTACTTCATGGTAGAATATTTTACCTGCCCTAGGTAAGGGTCTAAAGATAAAGCATGCTAGGCTAATTAATTTTAATGGCATATAGCAATAGATTTCCAGCCTTAAAGCTTGCATCTCCACCTGCAGTTTGGGAAAGGAAAAACTGATAGCACAAAACAAAAGTAGTGGGAGTACTAAAAACTGGTGCTCTTCATGTTCTTACCAACTCATATCCTCATCTAAATTTGAATCAAAGGTACATTCTGACCTTGTCGTAGAGACAGTCCTAAAGTCTCATGAGAGAATTACTGTGCTTGTTCTAACAAGACTGTGTTCCCGCAGGCATGCCAAAATTTGATAGCTACAAATAGGGAGATTTGAAAGGAGAGAGGCGGGGGAGGTAATTTCTTTTAACTCAACTGCATCTAGTGGATTAAGGTAGACAATATTACCATTTTGCTGACAGGAGGCAGACATGGCACTAAAGAGGGTGAATGAGCAACCACAGAGCTGATTTAATTTCCAGTGGGGTTTATGGAAGCGCCAAAACACGATGTAGCCAAATGTTCCTAAAAGTATGAAGTAATTTAATTTGTTCCATCATTACAAGAAATTAAAGCCAAGCACAATTACATCCCAGTAGTAAAAGGAACCCGCTGAATTGCCATTGTTATTGACTGAATGAAGTGAGATTTCTGATTACCTTGTCCAGCACATTTTAATTTGTCTGCCCATTTATTCCAAATCACATTACAGGGCCTTAACTGATCTTGACAAAATAAGCTACATTATTAAGGTGCAGTTTAACCTGAGAAGCTTACGTTTAATTACTAGATTCAAGTTTCCTTTTTTTATTTTTTATTTTTGAGACAGAGTCTCGCTCTGTCCCCAGGCACCAGGCTGGAGTGCAGTGGCGCGATCTCGGCTCACTGCAACCTCCGCCTCCCAGGTTCAAGCAATTCTCCTGCCTCAGCCTCCTGGGTAGCTGGGACTACAGGCATGCACCACCACGCCCAGCTAATTTTTCTTTTTTTGTATTTTCAGTAGAGATGGGGTTTCACCATGTTGGCCAGGATGGTCTCAATCTCTTGACCTTGTGATCCGCCCGCCTTGGCCTCCCAAAGTGCTGGGATTACAGGCTTGAGCCACTGCGCCCAGCCCTAGATTCAAGTTTTCAAACGGGCATGTCTTCTAGATTTCAGTACATTTAGGGATGTAATTATTAGAGATTCTTTGTTTCTTATGTGCAAAAGAGACCCAAGTTTAAAAGGAATACTTAAACTTATGGAACTGATATTTTTTTTCTTCCACCAAGAGTCTCTCCATAGACAGGTGTCTGTTCTTTTGAGAGCGGGCTCACACCTGAATGCTGTGATTGAGAGAGCTGCCTCCATAGAGGAAAGCCCTGGTAGAAGGTAGTACCCAGATTTTCAAGGGGAGGGGATTTGGCGACTAAATCATGTACAGTGAACCGTCTCTTAAGTAGAGTGTCTAGATGATTTGGCATTCAAACCAGGACACTTTTTAGAATGAAAGGCAATGCTATTCATAATTACACTGGTGTAACAGACATAGACTTGGAAAGTTCCAGGTAGATTGGGATGTATGGACTCTGTACCCATAAGGAAGATGAGGCAATAGATATATAAACAAATACATGTAATAGTCATTGTAGGTACCCAGAGAATGAAAGGCTCTATAGGACACTGGGGGTGGTGGGTATGGAGAATAGAGTCATTCTCCTAAGGATTTCTCTCTCCTGGCACAAAAGTTACACAATTCATGTGACATCCCATAGCATGAAGTTTGTAGCTCCCTGGACAATATTCATATTCCTCTACCAGTCCAGTTATTGATTCTCAGATGCATTAGAAACTATGGAAATATAGAAAAGAAGCCTTAATAGGGGAAATGTTTCATGCTTTTTCAGTTCAATTCAACAAACATTTATTGGATACCTAGTTTATGACAGCCAGTGTTTAGCACCAGAGATCAAGAAATGAATTCAGTATGGTTCTAGCCCTGGAGAAATTCAGTCTAGTAATAAACACATAATTATGATAGATTGTTTAGTGGTTTAATGACTTAAAGAGTTAACTTCTGATTTGGTTCTCATACATCAAACATAATATTTGCCAGTGTCTATCACTACAAGGAACCCTGGATTTTTCCCCCTCCCCTACTAATGCTGGACAGTATGGCAAAAAACACAGGCTGATCAGGTTGTTTTTGAAGCTCTTTTAAGCCAGAGTCTTTTGTTTTCCAGACTGCTAATTTTTTTTTTCCACGCAGAAAGCCCTTCCCTACCATCTGAGCTATTCTGACCAAATCAGCAAAGATGAACTATAGAGATTTAAGATGTCTATGCTAAAAAGGTGTGCTTGTTTAATTAGATAAATAATTTGAGAATGCTTTCCAGGATTACTGTTCCTAACCACATTAATAAATGCTGGGAAGACTATCTCAGTTATCCAGTGTTGGATAACAGACTGTTGGAGAAGAATGAAGCTTCAGTGTGAGCTAAGAAAGATAAAAATAAAACCCTAACATGCTACGCTCTAGGTGCCTGCATGTAAAATTCATCATCATGGTGACTTTAAGACCACTTGCTATTTTTCAGGTGCTGCTTTACATAGATAGTCCTATTTAAATAATTTTCAAAACCATACTGTGATATAGGTATTGCTTTCTCCATTTTACATATTAGAAAACAAGCTAGGTTAATTTGCTTTTACGAGGTCTCAGGCAAGTCAGTGTCAAAGCTCAGATTTGGAAACAAGGACTGCCTTACTCCAAAAACTGTTCTCTTAAATTTAAGTGTTTGTAAGTCCCTTACTGGCCCAGAATAACCCAACATTTGGTCCACTCAAGGATTAAGAGGAACAGGGATCTGCCAGCCTTGTTTCTGCAGGAGGAAATGGGGGAGGCAGAGCTGGATCTCACCAAACAGGTTAAATTTAAGTGCCAGTTTTCCATGAAGGAGAATTATGCCAGCAATGGTTAGTCACCTAGATGAATTCATTTCTAAGCATTCTTTGCCCTGCAAAGAGGGCAGGATCCTGGGCCCACATGGGGTGGAGAAAGAGGCAGATAATGGAAGCAAAGTGAGGAATTCAGGCTGCAAAATGTAATTGAATTCTCAGAGTGCTGAGTTCTCTTCACTCCTTTCTCTGGTGGCTTCAATTTTTTCTCCTTTGACTCCCACAGCTGCTACCTTAAAAAGTCCCTTTTAATGTGATACATATATACTATGGAATACTATGCAGCCATAAAAAATAATTGAGTTCATGTCCTTTGCAGGGACATGGATGAAGCTGGAAGCCATCATTCTCAGCAAACTAACACAGAAACAGAAAACCAAACACCACATGTTCTCACTTATAAGTGGGAGTTGAACAATGAGAACACCTGGACACAAGGAGGGGAACATCACATACCGGGGCCTGTCAGGGAGTGGAGGGCAGGGTGAGGGATAGCATTAGCATAATGCATGCAGGGCTTAAAACCTAGATGATGGGTTGATGGGTGCAGCAAACCACATGGCATATGTACACCTATGTAACAAACCTGCATGTTCTGCACATGTATCCCAGAATTTAAAGTAAAAAAAAAAAAGTCCTTTTTAAACATTGCCTTCCAAATGCTGTCAGATTGCAGTCGGTTGAATTTCTGCACTTTTAGAGACTCATGGTCATTCTTTCATCCTTTGCTCTGGTGGTTGTAGCTCCCTACCTCCTTCTCACCCTCACTCCTAGGCTTCCACTTTGGAGAATTTGGAGAACTGGGGAAAGAAAAGATTGTTTTGTGCATGGTGTGCCTGCAGCCTAGTGCCATGAGCTGGTTCTTTCCATATCTGTCTGAGCCACCAGACCCACGCTTTCTGTGGCTCACACACTATTCCCTGTATCCCAGCCAAGCTTGCAAACTGTGATCATGAACTACCAGGTGGAGGGGGGCATGGATATATTCCCCAGGAAGCTTGGCTGGATTCTCTGAACTCTTTTGACCTGTGCATGCCTCTACCACAGCACACCTTAATTTCTTTTGAAATCACTGCATTTGTTCATTTGTTAGTGGTTTGCCTCTAGACTGTGGACACCTTAAAGCCAGGATTCTTCTAAACCAAGCTTTGTAAGTTGAGCACCTCCTAGAATACCAAGTTGGCTTGATATTTATTGAGAAGTGATTCAAGCTAAAGTTTAAGTAGGCAAAGATGAATCATGTCACAACCTCTGGTTTCCCAACTTTGTCTTTAGAAAAGGCTCCTTGCTAGGTAAAACCAAAACAGATGAAGTATGTGGATTCTCTTCAACTTTGGGACTCATCACCCTGAATCTCACAGTGACCTCATGACTGATTCTTTTGACCCTGGGGAGCCTCCCTGCCCTTCCTTCAGACAGCAGTGAAAGGCAGAAATTGAATAGAAGGAGGGAAAAAAGTCTAGATGATCAAGTGGCAAAAACCCAGCATGATCAAGGGGACTCTGAGGAAACTTGCTGACAAAAGATAAAGGTGGAGGTGGGGTCAACCATGGAATAAGGGGGGGCAGACAGGTCTAAGGAGGTGGATTTTATAGGGGCTTCGAATAAATTAAGTTTGGGTGAGACCTACAGGCATTAAAAATCCAGTATAAGGTCTTGACTAAGGAGAGATATCATAATAATAATTATTATACAAGAGGTGCTTTGGGAACATAGGCTATGTAAGAGGGATTGACAGAGGAAGGGAGGAAAGATCTAGAAAAATGAGGGCCAGATGAAAAGGTGTCCTTCTCCTATCCATTTGCCAGTGAAATGCTTAGGATATATGGTGGTCTTTGGGAAATAGTGCTCCCTGATTGGTTGGGTCATAAGTAATTGTTAGGACACTGAGGTCAGATCTTTTCTGCGAGGCCATGTTCTTCACAGCACATCTTATAGGGGTCCAGTTTGTTCAGGTACAGCTGCGATCATTTGACGAAAGCCATTCCTGAGTAACTGCTGGAACCAGGAAAGGAATCCTTTCCTTTTGACTCCAAATCAAATAGTCTTTCAGTGACCCCTTGCTAGCATTTCAGATTCCAAAAACACTTCTTTTTTTTTTTTAAAGATGGGGTTTCCCCATGATGGCCAGGCTGGTCTTGAACTCCTAACCTCAGGTGATCCACCCACCTTGGCCTCCCAAAGTGCTGGGATTACAGGTGTGAGCCACCATGCCCGGCCCCCCAAAAACACTTCTTAATTTCTCTACTTTAAAATTATAAGGTCCTTATGGGCTTATCTAAAATGCTACTCTCAGGAAAGTTTCTGTCTCTAGTGCTAAGCCCTGTTGATGTTAGAGGTGCAAACTGGCCACTAAGACCTATAGACTTATTTTGTTTGTCCCTTAAAATGTTTAACTTTTAAAAATTTAGTTACCCAAAATTTTAAAACATAAATCTTACCTTAAACATTCAAATGTGGGTAACCAGGTGTGGTGGCTCATGCCTGTAATCCTAAGACTTTGGGAGGCCAAGGCTAGTGGATCACTTGAGGCTGGGAGTTCAAGACCAGGCTGGCCAATATGGTGAAACCCTGTCTCTACCAAAAAACACAAAAATTAGTCAGGCCTGGTGGTACACTCCTAATCCCAGCTACTTGGGAGGCCGAGGCACGCAAATCACTTGAACCCAGGAGATGGAGGTTGCAGTGAGCCAAGATCACACCACTGTACTCTAGCGTAGGCAACAGAGTGAGACTATGTCTCGAAAAACAAAGAAAAATATCCAAATATGGGCATTCTTTTGAAAGATCGGAAGATTTGATAACAGTTGGCCAGCATTCCAACAATCTGTCCCTACCCTCCACAGTTCTAGCCACTGCACCCAGAGTACCCACCAACCATGTCATTTATTCATTCACATGGTGTGTCTGGCTTCTATAGGCATTCGCTGAGTGACTGCTGCTTTACGTGTTCTATTTGTAAACTTGTAGTACCCTGAGTAAACTCACACATTATGGAGAAATGACTTCAAAAACTATGCACAGTAATTAGCTCAAATCTTTTTATGTGTTCTGCTCTCACATGAAGTAGAGAAGTAGAGGGAGAGAGTTTTTAATTATAAAAAGGGAGGAAGAGAGAAGAGGGAAATGAAACTAACATTTGTTAAGCAAGGTAATTTCTTACCTCAGTGTTTTCAAACCAATTGGTAGATTTCAAAATCAATTTAGTGGGTCACAATCAATATTTTAAAAATTAAATAAAATAGAAAACATCAGAGTGAATTATATATGGTAAGGGTAAATATTATTTCATGTTAAATTCTGTTTCAATTCTCTGTACTGGATTGAATATATATCTACTCTTCTGTGTACGGTATATACTGTTCCAAAATATATACATTTCCTTTACATTGTATATATATATCATTCTTTTTATTGGTTTAACTTATACTGAAATGCATGGTTTGTTAAAGATGATAAACAAATTTTGCAATGACTATTATATATAAAACACAAGAGTTATTTAAATAGGAGTCCACTGCTCTCCTCTACCTCTTAAAAATAATATAGGTATCAAAACGTTTTTGTACATATTTTTTATTACTGAAAGTCAGCATCCACATGCCTTCAAAAGTGAGAATCTCCTACTTTAAACAAATGTACCAGGTCATACTGTAAAATGTAAATTTTACTGTGGTTTACTGTCAATAAACTTTGTAAACCACTGCTTCATTTCATTTAATCTTCCCCAAAACCCTGTATGAGTGGAGTCTGGGGCTTCAGAAGAAGATGGTGGTCTTCACAGAAGTTGAAATTCTCTACTGTTTACTTGTTTTTGAAGGTCTGGTTAGCTGGGGCCTTGAAGGTGATGAAGAAGGACACTTTCAAGGTAGACAGGTATAATTATTGGGTCACCAAGAACAAATTTGAAAAACAAAATAATACTGATTGAAATTAGTATGTAGAACCTAAATATCCGGAAGCTTCTTCATTGAATAAATTTGTAGCAAAAGTTTGTGTAAACTGAATTAATAATTCCAAGTGAAAACCTTTTTTTCTTTTGACACAGAATCTCACTCTATCCCCAAGGCTGGAGTGCAGTGGCACAATCTCAGCTCACTGCAACCTCTGCCTCCCAAGTTCAAGTGAGTCTTGTGCCTCACTTGAGACACAAGATTAGATTTCGCAGAGATGGGGTTTCCCTATGATGGCCAGGTGGTCTCAAATTCCTGGCCTCAAGTGATCCACCCACCACAGCCTCCCAAAGTGCTGGGATTATGGGCGTGAGCCACCATGCCTGGCCAAAAATAACTTAACTCATAAAACTTAATTCAACAATTTAAGAGTTGTACTTCAAGAGTGAAGATGTATAATGAAAATATGAAGTCATCAGGACACATGTGCAATAATTAATTTCAGTAAATCTCAAATTTGTCTCAAATTAAAAATCTGCTACTCATATTTATGTCAATTATCACAGTGTAAAATTTCTACACATAAAATATTATCTAGTAAGTATGTCCTAGAGATTGTGTGTATGTATATATATATGTGTGTGTACACCCATATGTTTTCAGACAATTGGAAGAAAATTGTTATGCAATTGTTTTTCTTTTGTCAAAGAGCTGTCATTCAAGTGTAAAGTTGTAGTATTCAAAATAAAATTTGGGCTTACAAGATCCGGGCATGGCAAGACTTATCCAGATTGCTGTGGTATCAAAACCCCTTTGCCTTTATATTTCCAAAAGCTAATCTTAAGGATGAAAAACACATAATTGATATGCCTTCTGCATCTTCCTTTCTAAGATTACTGCAGTTTAAATAAGCTAAAGTAGCAGGTACCATCAATACTGTTCCGAATTGTGTTACTTTTCAGAGAGGTACAAGGGCTAACCACTTCGAGTATCAAAAATAGGTACACATTGTTTTGATAATTTTGACTGTGTTTTAAAAAAAGATAGGGAGGAGATAAATTACTATTAAAAGCAGCTTTTATATGTTACATGTAACAGATGATAAATACAAGTTTTTAACAAGTCACACATTTAAGGTGAACTGAACCCCCCAAAAAAGATAGGGATATGAATACATGATTTTTAGACTAAAGTTAGTTTTTCTTTGTTTTGTTTTGTCTTGTTTTAGTTTTAATGTTCAAATAAAGTGTGGGAAAAAAATGGCATGGAGGCCACCTTCTAGGGAATATATTTTTAGCCCTATTTTACAAAAAAGAAAGCTGAGGTACAGAAAAGTTAATTTGCCCAAATTTGTCACGTGGTTGCTAAGTTGCAGAGCCAGCATTTGAACCGTTGTTCCCAACGTCATACTCTATTGCTTGTAACTGTCATCATAGACCACTAAAGTGGACACCTCCACAACTCTTTGCTTTCAGTGCATCTGGACTACTATAATGGCTTCTTAGTCTCCGTCCTCTCTTCTCCATTGTATTCTCTTGGGCTACCAGTGCACTTATCCAATTCCCACAATATCCATTAGCTCAAGGCCACACATTTAAGTGTTCAACTCTGTTTCCTTTCTCCTCCCTGGAACGTGTCTACTCCACTCAACCCATTTACTACCCATACATATAACCTTTATTCAGGCTGCAGATGTTTCTTCTACCTGAAAACAATGCCAGCTGATTCCTTCCTCCCACAGCCATTCAAACCACAGACTTCCTTGAAGACCTATGTCCAGGTTCACCTTCTTCTTGAAACCCAGCACGCTGAGCTACAGTCCATACACACCTCCCTCTCCCTGCTTAAACTACAGTAGCACTCCCAGACTGAATGATTTATATGCTACCTTACACTGTCTCTAGGCAGCAGCCGATCATATGTCTGATTTTCTCAGCAGGTTATTATGGTTCCTTTCTGGGTCCAGGCTGCTGAATCTTTCATGTTCTTGTATTTCACAGCAACTAGCACATCAGAGAGGCTCAATAAATATGTATGGATTTTTTGACTGTTCTCTTTTGGGGGAAAAATGAGCGAAAGAAAAGAAGAACGGGGGAGGGAGGAAGATTACTCTGTCACCATTTCTCAATAGCATACAAAGTCAGGAGGACAAGAAATAAAATGTCCTTAGTGGAGATTTCAAACATATGGGAACCTACTAAACACATGTATTCGTTAATGTTTTGGACTCACCTGACCTATAGGTATAGGTGTAGGAAAACCTATTCCAGGTATTCTTCAAGAGGTGATAGTTGTATGAAAACAAGCATTGTAAAATGAAACAGGTTTAGATAATACTTGTTAATAAAATTAAACATGTAATTTTATTGTGGATCTTCTAGCTTTTGGTAGGTTCATGTCCATTTGAAATCATTGTAAAAAGGCGACATATACAACTTCCCAAGCTTGTTTGACCACAAAATGTCATTAGTAAGGAGAATCTTATAGGGACAATATTGATTGGAACATAATTTGGGAAACGTTTGGAATGATCTTCTAGTACCTCAGTGTAAGTGATGTTCTGTCATTATCCAATGACGAATACATATTTTTTCTACATAGCTGATTTTTCATGATTTGGTGTGGTCTTATAAAAGCTATTCTATTTTGCTGTTGTTTGTTTTTGAGACAGAGTCTCACTCTGTCCCCCAGGCTGGAGTGCAGTGGTGCCATCTTGGTTCGCTGCAACCTCCACCTCTAGGGTTCAATTGATTCTCCAGCCTCAGCCTCCCGAGGAGCTGTAACCACAGACATGCACCACCATGCCTGGCTAATTTTTGTGTTTTTAGTAGAGACAGGGTTTTACCATGTTGTCTAGGCTGGTCTCAAACTTCTGGCCTCAAGCGATCTGCCTGGATCAGCCTCCCAAAGTGCTGGGATTATAGGCGTAAGCCCCTGCACCTGCCCTAAAAGCTGTTGTAAATCTTAGATTGTTCACTCACATTTGGCTCAGAACTGGTTAATATTTGGGGGTTGATGGTGACGAAAGAAAAATCATAATTGTCTTAGATTGAGAATCTGTGAGAAAGGAAGGAAGCCCTCACATATTAACTACCTTATTGAAAATTAACTTATTTAAACAACTCTGGAAAGTAGTTCAGTATACTATTAATTGGACGCCTACTGTATGTCAGATACAGCCCTTGGGACTTTACATTTCATATGTATTTCTCATAACTGTAATTTTCAATGTATACAATGTGCTCAGGTCTTTTTTTTTTTTTTTTTTTTGAAAGAAAGGAAAAGAGAGGAAAGAAAGTGAGAGTGAAAGAAAGAAAAAAAAAGAATGTACGAGAGAAAGAAAGAGGAAGAAAAAGAGGGAGAGAGAACAGGATTCTTGTTCTACTGCC
>CAUYLG010031689.1:0-22382 GCA_963573385.1 Cacajao melanocephalus | reverse complement strand
TATATAAAAATTAACTCCACATGGATTAAAGATTTAAACATGAGACTTGACACCATAAAAACCCTAGAAGAAAACCTAGGAAATATCATTCAGGACATAGGCATAGGCAAGGACTTCATGACTAAAACACCAAAAGCAATGGCAACAAAAGCCAAATAGACAAACAGGATCTAATTAAACTTAAGAGCTTCTGTACAGCAAAAGAAACAAGCATTAGAGTGAACCGGCAACCAACAGAATGGGAAAAAATTTTTGCATTCTACCCATCTGACAAAGGGCTGATATCCAGAATCTACAAAGAAGTAAAACAAATTTACAGGAAGAAAACAAACAACCCTATCAAAAATTGGGTGAAGGACATGAACAGACACTTTTCAAAAGAAGACATTTATGTGGCCAACAAACATATGAAAAAATGCTCATCATCACTGGTCATTAGAGAAATGCAAATCAAAACCACAGTGAGATACCATCTCATGCCAGTTAGAATGGTGATCATTAGAAAACCTGGAGACAACAGATGCTGGAGAGGATGCGGAGAAATAGGAATGCTTTTACATTGTTGGTGGGAGTATAAGTTAGTTCAACCATTGTGGAAGACAGTGTGGCGATTCCTCAGGGATCTAGAAATAGAAATTCCATTTGACCCAGCAATCCCATTACTGGGTATATACCTAAAGGATTATAAATCGTTCTATTATAAAGACACATGCATATGTATGTTCACTGTGGCACTGTTTACAATAGCAAAGACCTGGAACCAACCCCAGTGCCCATCAGTGATAGATAAAGAAATGTGGCACATATACATCATGGAATAGCATGTAGTCAGAAAAAAGGATGAGTTCATGTGCTTTGCAGGGACATGGATGAATTTGAAAACCATCATTCTCAGCAAACTGACACAAGAACAGAAAATCAAACACCACATGTTCTCACTCATAGGTGGGTGTTGAACAATGAGAACACATGGACACAGGGAGGGGAACATCGCACACTGGGGTCTGTTGGGGGTGTGAGGCTATGGGAGGGATAGTGGGGGGTGGGGAGATTGGGGAGGGATAACATTGGGAGAAATGCCTAATCTGGGTGATGGGGGAATGGAGGCAGCAAACCACCATGGCATGTGTATACCTATGTAACAATCCTGCAAGATCTGCACATGTACCCCACAACTTAAAGTATATATATATATATATTTTTTTTTTTAAAGGAGGTGCAAGACTTATACACTGAAAACTACAAAAAATTGCTGAAGTAAATTTTAAAAGACACAAATAAATGGGAGATTTAATATCATTAAGATGTCAGTACTACCAAAAGCTATATACAGATTTAATGTAAGCCCTATCAAAATCCCAATAGCATTTTTTGAACAAATAGGAAAGTTCATCATAAAATTCTAATAGAACCTCAAGGGACCCAAAATAGCCAAAACAGTCTTGAAAAAACAAAGTTGGGGCCTCATACTTTTCAAAATTTACCACAAATCTGCAGTAATCAAAAAGTGTGGTACTGTCATAAAGACAGAAATGTAGACCTATGGAATATAATAGAGAGCCCAAAAATAAATACTCACATAATATAGTCAAATGATTTTTAATAAGGGTGCCAAGACAGTTCAATGGGGAAAGGACAGTTGTTTTTTTTTCCCCAAAAAGTGGTGTTGGAAAAATGAGATATCTATATGCAGAACAATGAACTTGGACCCTTACATTACATCACATATAAAAATTAACTCAAAGTGGATCAAAGACCTAAACATAAGTGCTAAAACTATAAAACTCTTAGAAGCAAACATAGGAGAAAAACTTTATGACTTTAGATTTGGCAACGATTTCTTGAATATGACACCAAAACATAGGCAACAAAATAAAAATAGATAAATTGGATTATATCAATATTTAAAACTTCTGTGCATCAAAGGACACAATCAACAGAATAGAAAGCCAGCCTATGAGATGGGAGAAAATATTTGCAAATCATATATCTGATAAGGGACTAATATATTCAGACTATATAAAGAACTCCTACAAGTCAACAACAAACCAAAAAACCTGACTAAAAAATGGGCAAAGGATTTCAATAGACAGTTCTCCAAAGATGATATACAAATGACCAACACGCATAAGAAAAGATGTTCAACATCACTAATTATTAGAGCAATGCAAATGAAACGTACAGTGAGATACCACTTTATCTATTAGGATGGTCACTATTTCTTAAAGAAAAAGCAAAAAAAAAAAAAACAGCAAATAACTAGTGTTAGCTGTTAGCGAAAATGTGGGGAAGTTGGAATTCTTGTGCTCTGTTAGTGGGAATGTAAAATATTGCAGCAACTATAGGAAAATAATATGATAGTTCCTCAAAAAATTAAAATAGAATCACTATATCTAGCAATTCTGCTTCTGTATTTATACACAAGAGAATTGAAAGCAGGATCTTGGAAAGATATTTGTAGATATATGTTCATAGCAGCATTATTCACAAGAAATAAAAGGTGCAAGCAACTGAAGTGTCTATTGACATGTGAACAGATAAACAAGGTATGTTATATATATATACAGTGGATTCTTATTCAGTCTTGAAAGGAAATCCTGAAAGATGATACAACATGGATAAACTTTCAGAATGTTATGCTAAGTAAAATAAGCCATCCAGTCACAAAAAGACAAGTACTGTATGATTCTATACATATAAGTACCTACGGTAGTCAAATTCATAGAGACATAAAGTGGAATGGTGGTTGCCAGGTGCTGGGGGGAAGGAAGAATGGGCTGTAACTCTTGTTTAATGGATATAGAATTTTATTTTTTCAAGATAAAAAGAGTTCTGGAGATTGGTTGCACAATGATATGAATGTACATGACACTGCTGAACTATATTCTTAAACATGGTTAAGATGATAAATTTTATGTTGTATATATTTTACCACAATTTTTAAAAATTAGTAAAAGACAACCAAGTGAGCCTCCTCTGATGGACATAGTGAAACTATTGGTGTTCATACCCTTCCCTGGCATGAACAGAACTGGCACAGGTGGGGTGGATAGGTAATGTTGGGAACAGGCCCAGGTAAGAATGCCACAAATTTAAGCTCTTCTTAGCTGAAGAGCAATAGTTTTCATGAATAAATGTTTCTCTGTTTGTTGTATGCTCATGGTCAAGTTCCAGATTGCTGAAATGGTTGGTTTTTTTTAAAACAGATTTGTCCAGTTTCATGGGGAGAGGATTTGTGGACCTCCTCATCCAGAAATGAATCTGTCTCCAATGATTTTCAATTTTAGAGTCATAGACCCTTCCCCATTCACAGATTACTGGAAGAGTAAACAAAAGAAATAAAAGGAGAACTCTGGCTGTGCTCAGTTGCCCCCTGACTTTTATGTCACATGCTCCACAGCCCCTGAATGAGTTCAGGGGAACCCAACCAAGGTTCCTTAAGACCAGTAGAAACAGCCCCTATACCACTTTAATACTTATTAAAATACTTATTAATACTTATTAAAATAGATACCCAAATAGTATCCTATTTTAATAAGTAAGTAGTTGACACTTGGCTTTATCATGAAATTATGTCTCATTGTATGGACAGGATTTTTTTATGGTAGAGAATAAGTAGATATGGTTATTTCAGAAGAAGAAATTATTCATTCATTTTTCTGTTATTTTCTTTGATTTCATTCACATTAATGCTATCTTCCTCAAAAATGTAGCCTACATTTCTTTCTATAAGGTTTATAAGACAAAGACCTAAGAAATGAAATTTTAATTTTTCAACTCTTCTATCGAATTTTAACAAAAGATCTTGGGAAGTACTTGACTTTAGCTTTGGTATGATGACAATAGAAATTTTTGAGAATGGTTAAACTCATACCTTGGAATGTGAATCATATGCCATTTACCTGAAGTAACTTAAGTGTAAATATTATACAAAAAAAAAAAACCTCTAAGAGATGGACAATGGAGTTCTGTCATCAACTTCTAATTCTTTATTAGAAAGTTAATAAAATCTTTTCATTTGGTATGACTAAGAAAAGAGTCTTTGTTTTGGTCCAGTGGCAAAACTTACCTACTCACTGGATATTAGCTGAAAATAAGAGTTCAGTCCTTTAGGCTAAAAAATGGATGATGGCTTTGGTAGGGTTTGGGGTATTCCTATGAAGCCATTTTATGCTTACTATCATCTGGGCCACACAACCATGCCTTCTATTTAGGAACTACTTATGTATCGTTAGGAGGAAGCAGCAGGCTTTAGGAGTAATATGGGCCACACTCCACTTTCTCAGGGTTTATGGTAATGGAATATACTTTGTCTAGGAGGCTGAGGTAGGAGGATTTCCTGAGCCTGGGACTTGGAGGCTGCAATCCAACTAGGTGACAGAGTGAGACCCTGTCTCAAAAAAAAAAAAAAAAAAAAAAAAAAAGAAAAACCAAAACAAAACAAAAAGAATATACTTCATTATGATTTCAGCCTTTGCAAATTTATTGAGACTTTGTGTGTCACCCAGTCTATACACTACCCTGTACAATTCTCTGTGTGCACTTTAAAAGAATGCTTACTATGCAGGGTTACAATCCTAGTTTCTGACAAAACAGACTTTAAACCAACAAAGATCCAAAAAGACAAAGAAGGGAATTACATAATGCTAAAGCAGTCAATCCAACAAGAAGGCCTAAAAATCCTAAATATATATGCACCCAACACAGGAGCATCCAGATTCATAAAGCAAGTTCTTAGAGACTTTCAAGGAGACTTAGACTTCCACACAATAACAGTGGGAGACTTTAACACCCCACTGAGAATATTAGACAGGTCACTGAGACAGAAAATTAATAAATATATTCACGACCTGGACTCAACACTGGTTAAAATGGACCTGATAGGTATTTACAGAACTCTCCACCCTCAAACAGAAGAACATATATTCTCCTCATTGCCATGTGGCACTTATGCTAAAATTGATCACATAATCAGAAGTAAAACACTCCTCAGCAAATGCAAAAGTACTGAAATCATAACAGTCTCTCAGACCACAGTACAATCAAATTTGAAATCATGATTAAGAAACTCACTCAAAACCATACAATTACATGAAAATTTAATAACCTGCTCCTGAATGACTTTTGGGTAAATAATAAAATTAAGGCAGAAATCAACAAGTTCTTTGAAACTAATGAGAAAAAACATACAACATACCAGAATCTCTGGGACACAGCTAAGGCAGTGTTAAAAGGGAAATTTATAGCACTAAATGCCCACATCAAAAAGTTAGAAAGATCTAAAATTTACAACCTAACGTTACAACTAAAAGAACTACAGAACCAAGAGCAAACAAATCCCAAAGCTAGCAGAAAACAAGGAAGAACTAAAATCAGAGCTGAACTAAAGGAAAAGCCATTCAAAAATCAGTGAATCCAGGAGCTAGCTTTTTGAAAAAATTAATAAGATATACTGCTAACTAGACTAATAAAGAAGAAAAGAGAAGGTTCAAATAATCACAATAAGAAATTACAAAGGAGATATTACCACTGACCCAACAGAAATTCAAACAACCATCATAAAATATTATGAGCACCTCTATGCACATAAGCTAGAAAATTTAGAAGAAATGGATACATTCCTGGACACATACACCCCCCCCCAAGACAGAACCAGGAAGAAACTGAATCCCTGAACAGACCAATAATGAGTTCTGAAATTGAGGTAGTAATAAATATCCTACCAACCAAAAAAAAGTCCAGGACCAGACAAATTCATAGCTGAATTCTACCAGATGTACAAAGAAGAGCTGGTACTATTTCTACTGAAACTATTCCAAAGAATGAGAAGGAGGGACTCCTTTCTAACTCATTCTATGAGGTCAGCATCATCCTGATAGCAAAACCTGGCAGAGATACAATAGAAAAAGAAAATTTCAGGCCAATATTCTTGATGAACATTGTATTAGTTCATTTGCATTCTGCTACGAAGAAATACCAGAGACTGGGTAATTTATAAAGGAAATAGGTTTAATTGGCTCACAGTTCCACATGGCTTGGGAGTCCTCAGGAAACTTATAATCAGGGCAGAAGCCACTTCTTCACAGGGCAGAAGGGGAGAGAGTGAGTGCCTAGTCAAGGGGGAAGCCCCTTATAAAAACAGTCAGATCTTGTGAGAACTAACTCACTATCATGAGAACAGGATAGGGGAACTGCCCCCATGATTCAATTATCTCTACTTGGTCCCTTCCTCAACACAATGGGATTATGGGAACTATAATTCAAACTGAGATTTGGGTGAGGACACAGCCAAACCATATCATTCTGCCCCTGATCCCTCCCAAGTCTCATGTTCTCACAATTCAAAACAAAATCATGTCCTTCCAACAGTCCCCCAAAGTCTTAACTCATTCCAGCATTAACTCAAAAGTCCCAGTCCAAAGTCTCATATGAGATAATGCAAGTCCCTTCCACCTATAAGCCTGTAAAACCAAAAGCAAGTTACTTATTAGTAATGCTTCCTAGATACAATGAAGGTACAGACATTGAGTAAATACATCCATTCCAAACGGGAGAAATTGGCCAAAACAAAGGGGCTACAGGCCCCTGCAAGTTTGAAATCTAATAGGGTAGTCATTAAACCTTAAAGCTACAAAATGATCTCTTTTGATGCCATGTCTCACATCCAGGTCATGCTGATGTAAGAGGCTTCCACGGCATTGGGTTTGCAGGGTACAGCTCCCTTCATGGCTGTTTTCACAGGCTGGAGTTGAGTATCTGCAGCTTTTCCAGGTGCATGGTGCAAGCTGTTGGTGAATCTACCATTCCGGAGTCTAGAGGATGATGGCCCTCTTCTCACAGCTCCACCAAGCAGTGCCCCAATGGGGACTCTGTGTGAGGGCTCTGACCCCACATTTCCTTCCACACTGCCCTAGCAGAAGTTCTCCATGAGTGTGTCTCCCCTGTAGCAAACTTCTGCTTGGACAACCAGGCATTTCCATACATCCTCTGAAATCTAGGTGGAGGTTCCCACACCTTAATTCTTGATTTCTGTGTACCCACAGGCCCAATGCCATGTATAAGATGCTAAGGCTGGGGCTTGCACCCTCTGAAGCAATGGCCTGAGCTGTACATTGGCTCCTTTTAGCCACGGCTAGAGCTGAAGCAGCTGGGAAGCAGGGCACCATGTCCTGAGGCTACATAGAGTAGGGGGGCCCTGGGCCTGGCCCAGGAAACCATTTTTCCCTCCTAGGCCTCCAGGCCTGTGATGGGAGGAGGCTGCCACAAAGGTCTCTGACATGGCCTGGAGACATTTCCCCCATTGTCTTGGTGATTAGTATTTGGCTCCTCATTACTAATAAAAATTTCTGCAATCAGCTTGAATTTCTCCCCATAAGATGAGATTTTCTTTTCTATTGCATCATTAGTCTTCAAATTTTCCTAACTTTTATGATTTGCTACCTCTTGGACACTTTGCTGCCTAGAAATTTCTTCCACCAGATACCCTAAATCATCTCTCTCAAGTTCAAAATTCCACAGATCTCTAGAGCTTGGGCAAAATGCCATCAGTCTCTTTGCATAGCAAGAGTGACCTTCACTCCAGTTCCCAACAAATTTCTCATCTCCATGTGAGACCACTTCATCCTAAACTTCATTGTCCACATCACTATTAGCATTTTAGTCAAATCCATTCATCAAGTATCTAGGAAGCTCCAAACTTTACACATCTTCCTGTCTCTGAGCCCTTCAAGTTTCTAGGCTGTTCCAAACTTTCCCACATTTTCCAGTCTTCTTCTGATCCCTCCAAATGGTTCCAATGTCAGCCTGTTACCCAGTTCCAAAGTTACTTCCACATTTTGAGCTACTTTATAGCAGCACCCCACTCTCTGCAGTGCCCATTTACTGTATTAGTCTGTTCTTACGTTGCTATGAAGAAATACCCGAGACTGGGTAATTTATAAAGGAAATAGGTTTAATTGACTGACAGTTCCACACAACTGGGGAGGCCTTAGGAAACTTACAGTCATGGTGGAAGGCACCTCTTCACAGGGTGGCAGGGGAGATAATGAGGGCCCAGCGAAAGGGGAAACCCCTTATAAAACCATCAGATCTTGTGAAAACTATCATTAAGAACAGAATGGGGTAAACCACCACCATGATTCAATTTTCTCCACCTGGTCCCTCCCATGACATGTGAAGATTATAGGAACTACAATTGAAGATGAGATTTTGGTAGGGACACAGGCAAACCGTATCAAACATTGATGCAAAAATCCTCAACAAAATACTGGAAAACTGAAGCCAGCATCACATCAAAAAGGTTATCCACCACAATTAAATAGGCTTCATCCCCAGGATGCAAGGTTAGTTCAACCTATACAAATCAATAAATGCAATTAGTCATATAAACAAGACTAAAGACAAAAATTACATGATTATCTCAATATATACAAAAAAGCTTTTGATAAAATTCAATATCCATTTGTGTTTTAAAAAAACTCTCAATAGGCTAGATATTGAAGGAACATGCTTCAAAATAATAGGAGCCTTATATGGCAAAACCATAGCCAACATCATATTGAATGGGCAAAAGCTGGAAGCATTCCCCTTGAAAATTGGCACAAGACAAAGGCCTCCCCAGCTGTGTGGAACTGTGAGTCAATTAAACCTATTTCCTTTAAAAATAACCCCATCATCTCAGCCCAAAAGCTTCTTAAGCTGATAAACAACTTCAGGAAAGTCTCAGGATACAAAATAAATGCGCAAAAGTCACCAGCAAACCTATACACCAACAACAGTCAAGCCATGAGCCAAATCAGGAATAAACTCCCATTCACAAATGCCACAAAAAGAATAAAATATCTAGGAATACAGCTAACTAGCAAGGTGAAAGATCTCTACAAGGAGAGCTACAAACCACTGCTCAAAGAAATCAGAGATGACACAAATGAAAAAACATTACATGCTCATGGATATGAAGAATCAATATTTTTAAAATGGCCATACTGCCCAAAGGCATTTATAGATTCGATGCTATTCCTATTAAACTACCATTGACATTCTTCTGAGAACTAAAGAAAACTATTTTAAAATTCATATGGAACCAAAAAGGAGCCTGAGTAGCCAAGGATATCCTAAGCAAGAAGAACAAAGCTGGAAGCATCATGCTACCTGATGTCAAACTATACTATAGGACTACAGTAACCAAAACATCATGATCCTAGTACAAAAACAAAGACCCATAGACAAATGGAACAGAATAGAGAACCGAGAAATAAGAACACACCTACCAATCTTTGACAAACCTGACAAAAATGGGGAAAGGATTCCCTATTCAATGAATGGCCCTGGAAGAACTACCTAGTCATATGCAGAAAATTGAAACTGAACCTCTTCCTTATACTATGTACAAAAATTAACTCGAGATGGATTGAAGACTTAAATGTAAAACCCAAAACTATAAAAACTCTGGAAGACAACCTAGGCAATACCATTCAGGGCATAGGCACAGGCAAAGATTTCATGATGAAGACACCAAAAGCAATTGCAACAAAAGCCAAAATTGACAAATGGGATCTCATTAAACTAAAGAGCTTCTGCACAGCAAGAGAAACTATCATCAAACAGATCGCCTACAGAATAGGAGAAATTCTTTGCAAACTATGCATCTGACAAAGGTCTAATATCCAGCATCTATAAGAAACCTAAACAAATTCACAAAAAAGACAGACCTATAAAAAAGAAGGCAAAATACATGAACATGTCCTTTTCAAAACAAGACATATATGTAGCCAACAATCATGTGTAAAAAAAGCCCAACATCACTGAGCATTAGAGAGATGCAAATCAAAGTCACAGTGAGATACCATCTCATACCAGTAAGAATGGCTATTATTGAAAAGTCAAAAAATAACAGATGCTGGCAAGATGGTGGAGAAAAGGAAATGCTTATGCACTGTTGGTGAGTGTAAATTAGTTCAGCCATTGTGGAAGACAGTGTGGTGATTCCTCAAAGACCTAAAGACAGAAATACCATTCGAGCCAGCAATCTCATTGCTGGGTATATACCCAAAGGAATATAAATTGTTCTATTATAAAGACACATGTACATGTATGTTCATGGCAGCTCTATTCACAATAGTAAAAACATGGAATCAACCTAAAAGCCCATTAATCACAGACTGGATAAAGAAAATGTGGTACATATATACCATGGAATGCTATGCAGCCATAAAAAACAACAAGATAGTGTCCTTTGCAGGGACATGGATGAAGCTGGAGGCCATTATCCTTAGCAAACTAACAGAGGAACAGAAAGCCAAGTACCACATGTTCTCACTTATAAATGGGAGCTAAAGGATGAGAACACATAGCACGGAACAACACATCTTTTAGAGGGTAGAGGGTGGGAGGAGGGAGAGGATCAGGAAAAATAACTAGTGGATACTAAGCTTAATATCTAGGTGATGAAATAGTCTGTACAACAAACCCCCATGATACAAATTTACTTATATACAAACCCATACTTGTACCCCTGAACTTAAGAGTTAAGAAATAAGAATGCTTATTATGGTCACCCTGTTGTACTCACAGAAATTTAAAATAAAAGAAAACTTAAAAATTGAAAAAATGCTTACTATGAAAACTCTTAAAGAAGTAGAAAAGTTGATTCTACCTGAAAAATATCCTGTGAAATGCACTTCGAGTCAGTTGATGATGTCTTGTGTAAATGAGACTTCTTCCTGTTCTCCTAAGGTAAATTTAATAAGAAGATGCATTTATAATGTAAATTATTAAGAAAGCAAATGTTATACTTGCAGAAATTCTTAAAAATCTAGCTGTCAAATAATTTATTTTTTCCTATCCTTGGTTCTAATAAACAGCTGAAGGAGTGAAAATATTATTTGCTTCCTCACCATGTTCTTCAACATTTGCATACATAATACAGGCTTATTAAGGCCATTCCTATGCATGAACCAAACTATTTGACATTTATTTAATTAAAAAATTATTCATTTACTGCACATGGAAAGAACTACACTTGCAGACAAGGACATAATTGTCCGAGGATATAAATTTTTATTCCCTGCAATAGAGGTAGGATAATAGCTAAAAGCAGGGAGAAAAGAAGCAAAGCACAGCATTATGCAATGTTTTGAGACTTTATTATGCAGTGTTCAAAAGGAATTTCAGGTTTTCAAATGATAAAGTTTTGTAAAATATATTTACTTTTGTTCTTTCAAACTTAGAATTGATCATTTGGAGTTAGAACCTTGAGATAAGGTGGATATTTTCTAGGATAATTTTTTAAAAAGTTAGAACAATAGAATTGCTTCATTTTGCATAAAGGAAGGCCATATCCTAAGACTTTGTATTCCTACCTATTCATGTTTTAGAAGCTAAATAGTTTGTTGTGCAATGTATAACTATTTTAGAAATAACATTGAAGCTCAGTGTCAGGAAGGAATTACTGAAATGGTTTTCTCCACACATTTTAAGAATTTTGCTTTTTGGGTTATCATTTCTATCATCCTGCTTCTGTTTTTTGTTTGTTTGTTTTTTTCACTTTTTCAGTTACGTTAAGTGGTTTTCCTAAGGTTTAAATGCCAATTCAACACTAAGATTATACTTATAACTCTTGTCTCCACTGTTCTGTCAATCCCTAGCTGCTGCCACCACTTCAAATAAAATGCTCATTTCTATTTCCTGATATCTCCACTCTGCCCATGCCCTTTTGTTTCTTTTCAGTATCTTCCTTTTGTTGAGTGCACTTGTACTACCCTTTATACTTGAGGATCCAGACTCACTTCTACTAACTTTAACTTTTTCCTTGCATGTGGCAAACACCCAAGAATGATTCACCTAAATGAGTCAATTTACCAATTAAATGCAACAAGAATACTCCTTGGGACAACATAAAATTAAAATACATTTGCTGGAGCAGTTTAAATCTATAATAATAGATATATATTTAGGAAATAATTGTTCCTCAAGATATTGATTGTTTTCTCTTTAAGAATGGGTTGCTGTGGTTCTTGGCTATTTTATTTTAAGCAAATTTGTTACACTTGGTTACTATGTCTCAGGGTAATCACCTTTTTGACTGATGTGCAAGGAGCTGCAAACTGCCTGATTGAGGATCATCTACGGGATCTTGGCTTGAAGTTAGCTTCTTTCAGGGTTTAACTGGACTGTGTGATTGACGACACTCTGACTCAGGTGGTGTTTGCAATCCTGATTTATCTCTTGCTAAGCAGAATTTTGATGCTACGGAATGTGTCCTGATTATCATTTAAGTTCCCATTGCTTAGATATACTTGGTTTTTCTGGGAAAGATAATTGACAACTTAGAGCCAGTTGGCACCTGACTAGCTATTAGTATTGTGTTCTCCCTCTGGGTGTCAGCTCCCCACGGGATGTATGCCAACCACACTTTAATAATATTTAAAATAGGTGAATTGTCTTGGAGAAAAATGTTTCTGCCTGGGAAACATCTAATGAGGTTCTTGAAATCTCATTATAAATGAACTCACTAAAGAGATAAACATTTTGTAAGTCAGTTTGGGTTTTTCCTAAACCAAGTTAGTAACAGATATTCTTTCATTGCTGAAAGTGAGGTGGGATGAGTTTCAAAGGCTTTCTGTAAATCTCACATTCCTTGTTATCCTGGGAGATGAAGTTTGATTAATCTTCATTTACCACTGATTGTTCTTTTATTGAAAAGTTTACAAGGTTCTCTATTCACATAAGAGCAGAATCAATTTGAAGATTTTCCTTTTAATCTAGACTCTTGAATTTAGTTGAAATGATTTCAAAAAGTATTTAATTAAAACATTTAAATAAAGAAGAAGTCAGTCTCTGCTATGTGACTCTTATACAGTTTCGAGGTATTTTATAAATTTCTTTTTAGTAATTATGGATATGTTTGATACAAAGATGGACAAGAACCATTTGCTCTAATATGAAATTGACACTGAGGTCTAAGATAAATGTTATCTGAGAAAAAGGAAATAGATAGTTAAAGAGGTATTACTAAGACCTTATACTTAAATCTCTCAAGAAAGAGTCATTTGTTGGGTCAATTTGCTATGTGTCTCATTATACTATGTGTATTTCTCCATGACTGCGGCAGTGATGATATATCCCTTCTCAGGTCTGTGTTTCTTTTTTCTTTTTTCCTTTGAATGTTAGGATCAACAGTGCTTTGGGTCTGATAGTTCCAGCTTATCTCATAAAATTAAAAGAAAATCAGCACAAACACAAAAGTAAGAAAATACAAAATAAAGAAGGTTATTTAGCTTTACTTTTAGTCCTGGGTAGATAGTAAGCACCAGGCCAGAATTTGTCTTTCATTAATTTATCCATTTACTTATTCAGTTTATGGTTTGCATGGTATTACAGCAATACAAATTTGAAATAGGTACAATCCTACCCAAGATCTGCTATAGAGATAAAACTTATAACAACTAAAGCAAAAGAAAGTGCTAAATACTCCAAGTGCTCATCTTCAAATAAGTAAAGTCCCATAGAGGTTCTAAGGTGAGAGAGAACCTTTCTACCAGGGATGGGGTTGAGAGTATGGTGGGGATAAGAGTTACAAGTGTTTGTATTAGTCTATTTTTGCGTTGCTATAAAGAAATACCCGAGACTGGGTAATTTATAAAGAAAAGAGGTTTAGTTGGCTCATGATTCCATAGGCTGTACAGGAAGCATGAGATAGGCATCTGCTTGGCTTCTGGGGAGGCCTCAGGAAACTTTCAATTATGGCAGAAGGCAAAGGAGAAGCATGCACGTCTTACATGGATGGAGCAGGAGCAAGGGGGACAGGGGAGGTACCACACACTTTTAAATAACCAAATCTCACAAGAACTCACTCACTATCACATGAACACCAAGGGGGAAATACACCCCCACGATCAAATTCACCTCCCACCAGGCCCCACCTCCAACATTAGGGGTTATAATTTGACATGAGATTTGGGTGGGAACACAGATCCAAACTTTATCAGTGTTGAATAATTGGCTTTTCAAATGGCCCTTAAAAAGTAGGTAGGATATTGAAAAGAAGATCTGAGGTGGGAAAAGTAGTAGAGGGAGGAAATAGCAAGACGGAAAGCATTTTGGTGGTCTTTGGGGCTCATGTGGGCACCCAAGGGGTAGTTAGACTAATGTAAAGTGGCAAAAAAGAAGTCCTGGAAAGTAAAGGTTACACATGGATTAGTCAGAGATTGGGGAAAATTTGGATGCCAGGCTCAAAATTTATTGTATAAGTATAAACACTGGAATTTCTATGTAGAAGTGGTATAGGACTGTTGGCTCTGATAATGCACCTTACAGACCTCCTGTAATGGGGAGCAGTTGTGTCAGGGGTCTGGCTCCTACAATCCCTTGTGGATCATGCACCCCGAAGGTTGCTCCCAGCAATGACTGAGCATGATGGGGATACTAACGTGCTCTGTCCCAGGAGACGGATTCCTTCGTTGGCTGACTTTGGCTCAGAAACTCCCTGACAGCTTTGCTGAAACTTCCTTAGACATTAAGGAAGTGTAGGACTCTTTCATTCAAGTCAAAGTGAGTCTGTCAGCTCTCTTAGCCTTGCCCAGCTCTGTCCATATTTTTCTTTACACCAGCATTTTTGCTAAAAAAAAAAAAAAATCTACGTTTGATCTCATTTTGATGTCTATATCTTTATGGACCAGGACTAAGGTGTTTATGGGTAGCAACTTGATTGGAGGTGTGTGGTTTGGGAACTTGTTTCGAAGCTATGTTTGCACAACAAGTTTGCTGCTTTTTTTTTACATTGCACGGATTTTTGAGGAGACTTTGGTGGGAACTGAAGGATATTATGGAGGTCTACGGTATCCCCTAGGCTATCCTGGATGTTGGTAGTAGAAAGTCATTTAAATGTTTTCCCTTATTAAAAGAATGATCATACATATTATTTCATAGTACAATCATAAACTACAACCAAAGTCATAAATATTGTGTATGACTAAAGAAAACAGATCAGCACTACTGAATTCAATGTAAACTAAAAATAATTAATAATAGTAATTTCTGCCCCTAGCTCAGTGCTTCTGAGGTAGAAAGAATTGATGTCTTAAATGCTTGATGAATACAGCTTAGAAATGTTTTTCTCCATTACTTTTTTTCCCTCAGTATCCTTTCAATGCATTTTATCCGGAATTTTGGCATAGCCATAACATGTCTTAATTTGCAGGGCTCCTGCTTTGAGTAATCTGTGAAAGAACTCTTTTGACAGCCAGAAATGACTTTAACTCAGTTTAATATTAATAAAGATATATGTTGAAGCATGTACATTGTTCGCCTGTTATTCAGATTTGTGTTATGCTTTCTTTTGCATTGAAATACTTCTATGTTTAGGGCCTTGACATTGGTTGACTTGGATATTATGGTAATGTCACAACTTTAGGCTGTGACTTTGCTGCAGGTGCTATTAGAAGGAGATAATAGGCTGCCAGGCAGAGGAGGGGAAGACTGGATTCCCACAAATGCTGTGGCCTTGGCAAGTCACACACATTTCATGAGTCTATGAAAATAACATCTCCGGGAATAACTGAAATGAATAAATAAAGACTGCTCGGAAAGTTAACAAGAGTGAAGGGATGAGGGAGCAAGCAGAGAGGAGCCTGGGTGTGAACTGAGGGCACTTTAAGGGCACTGCTTTGGCAGCACTAAAGGAGTGGTTAGACATGTGGGAGGGTTGAGGTCAGAGGAAGCCACCTAGGTGATGCCTGAGCCCACAAGACTAAGCCAAGACTGAACATTGTAAGTAGAAGGGAAGAAGAAAATGACCAGTGCTTTTGATTTGCATGCACAATTGGAGAATAGGAGCTTTTGATATCGTTTGGGAAAAGTGTATGTTTCTTCCTGAATGACTGAGGGGTTATTTAGCAAACTGAAAAGTGATCATGCCTCTTGTCTTTATATGCAAAGCTATCCTGTTGTTCTTTTGTTGCTTGGTGAATATCATGGTGAATTGATGTTCTGTTTATCCATTAAGACTTCTACTCATCTGCTTTCCCACTAAGGACAAAGACGCATTCCAAAATTGAAAAAAGTTTAATGGGCACTTTCCATTGACCTTATGGCTCTTTGATTTTGTTGGCATTCTTGACTATTCTGTTTATAGTAAAATATGTTTCACTCTCTAGTAAAATGGATTTTTTTCTAGTAAATGTTCTTGTTCAGAAAAAATGTAGAAAAGCCCCTATAATTCACTGTTAGCAGTAGTTTCATAAAATTGACCATTATTTAAATTGAGGGTGGTAGAGGTAGAAAAGAACATCCATTTGTGCTGTTTCCGGGAAAATTTTTGCAATGGGTAAAACTGAGTGAATTATGGTATTCTTAAAAAATGTATAACACATTTTATACAAAGAATATAGTCAAAACCAGATATCATTTATCTTTTAGGTTAATGAAAAAGAGACCAAGTGAAAAAAATAAGTGATTTAATGACCTGAATGTATCCCATAGAGTGGAAAATAAAATACAGGATCCCAAACCTTGACCTTCTCTGTCATCATCATCTTTGAAATATACAGGTAAGTGGTTATATTCATTTTGAGAGTTGACCCAGAGGCTATGAAATAGAAAGTGGACAAGACAACAGTGCCAGTCTGACCAAGAGATTTAGTATTCTTGCAAATATAATTAGGATAGTATTGTTTTCTTCTTAAGGAATGTGAAAATATGTGACCTTGTGTTTGTCTAAAAAGTTCATCTAGAGCTGTATGTGACATATAAAGATATACTACACAGAACTAAATCTCCACAGCAAAGACAACTATGACAATAGCAATAGTGGTAGCTACAGCTTACAAAGTATTCATTCTATGCTTAGCCTAGTGCTAAAGTGCATTCCATAGATTTTCTGATCAACCCTTATAACAAGATTAATTAGAGGTAAGTATTTTCACCATTTTGTGAATATGGAAACTGAGGCATAGGGAGGCTAAGACATTTGCTAAGGTTCATATGTATAATATGACTAGTCCAGGTTTGTTTGTCTTTCTCCAAAGTTAGTACTCTTAACTAGGGAAGAATATTTGACTGGTAAACTGAGTGGTGGTCAGGATAAACCAGAACTTTCACACATTTGATTTTTCTAAATGGATATCCAATTGTAGAGTGAGTTGAATCAAAATCAACTGACTCATACAAGTCTTTGACATGTAACTATTATATGGCCTGGTCTCTTATGATGTCTTATGTTCATTAATTCTTTGGGAACAAGAATTTGCAAGTAGGTACAGTTTTGTCAAAAACTCAAATTTCAAGAAATTGAGTTTTAAAGGTCTAATTGGCTTTTATTAACAATCCATGAATTGGATAGCATCTAGTTTACAAAATAGAAAGGAGCTTCGATTAACTGAGCAGAGAGGATGGGCTTTATAGGCAGAAAAAGCTGAAGAAAGCAGAAACAAGGAACAAAATGCAGATTGGTCCTTTCTAAGTTGCTTTCCTTATAGGGAATATTGTTGGCTTAATGGAATTTGGCTATCCTCTCTCTTCTGATTTCTTAAAAAGGTCAGATCTTACAAGAAAACAGTATAGGTTTCAGTATGGTGACATGCAACCTTAGCATGAGTGACTCCATTTTGGCTTGACCTACTGGGTCTTTAAGCAGGAGTTCAGCCCAAATCAAAGGCCTTCCACAAATTTTATTTAACAGTTTCCAGGCTAGGGCCAAGAACATTGGATTTAGGCAATAGTAGGAGAAATAAGGCGAAGAAGCAGAGTCCTCCATTTTAGGGTTCTGGAGATCCACAGATGGCCGCTGAAGATACAGAATAGATATAGACAAATCGCCTCAGTAAGAGAAAAACAAAAAACAAATAATAAGAATGTCAATATAGATGTATATGTAGATAGATCATTACAAATACTATATATATATATAACTAGATTAATATATTAAAGATCTTAAAATCAGTTTTCAAACATTCATCAAGTTTAGTAAAATTTTGTAAAGTAACGGATTGAAGGTTGTCTTGTGTTTTTTTAATATTACTGAAACATATTGTAGTGATTTGTTTCCTTGGTCTGGATGTTTAATTTTTAAAATATTTTTCAAATTGTGGTGACTTCATGCTGCCATTAGCCAATTTTTAAGTGGGGAAATATATTTTTGTGGTGATATTGATGGTTAACAGTAATGGATGTTAATCCATATTTCAGGTAGTCTCCTTAATTCCAATTTTTCTTGGCTGATTTATCTTTGGATCTGATTGTATTAGTATTTTTCAAATTGCATATCACAACAGCCTATTGATGGATTACAATATTAATAATAGTTATTTAATAAAATAGACAAAAGTCAGAGTACATTAATAATAAGTATTGTTCTGAGAAGCTCTCATTTCAATTATATACTGGTATCTCTATATCTGTATATATTTATGTGTCAGTATATGCATATCTGAATACTGAATCATGATATCAAATATGGTGATCAAACACTCTTGAAAGTGTTAAATTAGATCATTATTGTATTTACCCAAAACCTGTAGCTGTTGAAGGGCTTATAGTAGGAGAAGGAGAAATATAAAGTCTACTATTTTCTTGCTTTTCTTTTGTACTTGCATTATTAGCAGTTTCTAATGCTTAATTCCTTTGCACAGAGCTCTTTAAACCAATTGTGTTCACTTAGTTACAACTAAATAATATAATCTGTGAATTCACTTAACAAGGCATATATCAGCTGCAATAGAACAAAAGTATTGCGGGTACCCTGATAGACCCCTTGATAACTCTTACCTTGGGAAATTTCTAGTACCATACCTGATTCATAACCTTCAAACATCCTGACTGAGAGAGGGTGCCAGTGGCAATCTTTGTGTGAACTAATTAGCAAAGCTTAATTTCTTCCTAATTTTTTAGACAAGAAATACATTTAAATAAAAGTATTGATATTTTCAACCCACACCCCAGTGGGTCATTTTCGGTCATGCTCTGTTGATTGTGTTCCCTGTTTGTAGGAGACATTGACTCATAGGCATGCTGGCCAGGGGTTGCAGCTACCCCTGTCTTCTGTTCTGACCTCATCTCACACCAGTCTTGTGCTTATCCGCCTGCTCTAGTCTAACCGCACTGAATGTACCAAATAAGTGCCTGCCTCAGCACATTCCCACATTTCCAAGATTCCCATGAGGTTGGTTTCTTGTCATCATGCAGGACTTGTCCCAAAAGACAACTCTTAGAGAGGCCTTCTCTACTCACTGTATTTTATGTAGCTCATTTCTTTCTTTCCACAGCCCCTACTCTTTGTTCCATTATGCTCTTATTTATTTTTTATGTTCACAGAACTTACTACTATCTATTTAATGCTCCTTCACTGTACTTCAGACTCTCTTAGAACAGGACCCTGGTCTCCACTATTCACTTCCCTATCCCCAGTACATGGCCAAGGCTGAAAAGATTCAGTGAATGACTCAACACTTCTGTTCTTCTGCTTCACTTGGGCCAGTCCCTTTGGGTCTCCTCTCCTTATTTGTTTCCAAAAGTGGTTTTTCCTCATATCATTTGGCAGAGATACTGTATTAGGAAGGATGGAGTAATGGAAGGTAAGCCAAATGCTATGAGAACTCCCTGGAAGAAAGGCTCATGACCCAGGGGTTGAGGATGGAAACTGATCCTGGAAATCCTTATGGCTCACATCTGGTAATAAGATGATCAGGCCACCTATGCATTTGGGAACACAAACCTAAAAATGCTGATGTAGTATGCTATTAGCTCTACAAAATTTTGTGTCTTATAATTTCCATGATTAGAAACTTGATTTCCAACTGGAAATGTCTCCTTGAGACACAATTAGTAGAGACTGCTAAGTTTTATCCTGTAGATAAAATCCTACAATCTGAACTTGGAATCAAGCATATCAACTGTAGCAGAATCCCCTATCCTGCCTTATGTCTTAGATGAATAAAAGTATGAATAAATAAATAAACTATAGCAAATAATGAAAGCTAGATCTGGCCAGTCTCTGACTTTATTCAGCTATACAGTCTACATAAGGGTTTGGTAAACCATGACCCACAGGCCAATTCCAGGCCAGCACCACTTTTCATAAATGAAATTCTGTTTGAATGCAGAAATGTTCACTCATTGTTGTAGTGCCTTATGTACTACAACAACAGAACTGAATGGTTGTGAGAGACTGTATGGCACACAAAGCCTAAAATATTTACTATCTGGCCCTTTGCAGGAAAAGTTTGCTGACCCTGAGGTTAGAGAATGTCACTTAACTTCTCTGGGCATTGATTTTTGTTTGTTTGTTTATAAAACGAGTTGGATTTAATGGTGTCCGAGATCCTTTTCAGAGCTCACATTTGATTTCCCTCGAATATAACACTATGTCCATAAAGAAATTTGAGGTGATATATTTGAGGGAAATCAATAGATTCATTATGTGGCTTAGTACCTTTCCACTGTTTTCCCCAGGGGCTTTGCTAATTGTAAAGTAACTCAGAACTCTAGATAAATGGGTTCACTTACAATCTATAGTGCTTTAAGTGTGGTTCTGGCATGTATTTCAAAATAACTATGGGAGTAAATTTCAAATGTGTCACCATAAAAAATGATAGATAAGTGACATGATGAATATGTTAATTAGCTTGATTTAATCATACCACATTATATGCACATATCAAAACATCACATCGTACCCCTTAGGTTTGTACAATTATGATTTGTCCATTGAAAATAATACTAATTCTAAAAGAAATGAAAATAATGTTAAATATAACATTAAAATCACAGTTGAATTTCTTTAACTTGCTGTGAGGTCATTTTTGAGCCAGATAAGAAAATTATTAGTCAATACACACCACGGGAGAAAAACTCTGGTTTAGGAAGAAAACTGTCTTGATTAAGTTAGAATCAATTATATGATCTTGATAGATTTTCTTGTTCTGGTTTAAATTATAAATGCTTAAGTAAATAAAAGCCTCATGGATACCTTTCAAAGATCATTAGATCTGTAAAAATTTTGTTCAGGTCACGAAATTTGCATTGGATATTTCTTTCCATACTTGTCATCATTTCCCTGTTGCTATTGACTGCACCATGTATCATGGGCCACTGAATATGAACATCATCATCAAATCATGTAGTCAAGTGTTTCTGAAAAACTGTACAAAAAGAAGTAGAATACATTGAATTTTGATCTGAGGGTAAGTAGTAAGCTGCAAATCAGGCCTTGTGTCTTTCCATTCATTAAACATTTATTGAGCCTCTACTGTATGGCAGTTCTGTTTCAGGAGCTAAAATATCTATTTTATGTTAACGTTCATAGATTGTAAATCTACAGAAATTTAGAGATCTCACACCATGATCTCACTTGATAATGACCCCAAATTTGAGAAAGAATCAGACCAACGTTTTTACCCACCCCTAAGGTTTGCGTAGGACCTTGCTGGAGGAATATTAAAGTGTTGGGGTAAAGAGGTGAGCCCACCCTGGCAATGCCTGGAGATGCTCCATCCTCCCCAGGGCGGGCTTCTTTATATGGGATGTTGGTGTGAATGAGGGAAGACCAGGCACCTTGTTGACCTAAGAATAAGGCAGAGAAAAGGGCAGTGACATGGTGCTGGGGCAGGACAACCTCTTCATGCAAGAGGCCTGATTCATAATTCTCACACTGTTCTGCCTCCCAGATACAAACAGGAGGCTGAGTTTTCAGTCCGGGGTGAGAGGGGCCCTTTTGGGTCTTCATAGTGCCCAGATACCCACTCCCAGCCAAGCTGAAATAGCTGTGTCTCCCTTGGGATATAGAATGCGAGGACCAGGGAGGGGTCTATGAAATGTGAAAATTCTTTGCAAATCATCCATCCATCTTCAATGGTGACCCAAAAGTAATAAAAATAGCATCTTGGACTAGCAATAGGTAACTTTTTTGCCTCTGAACAAGAAACTCCCTTCATAATGTACTAGTGTGTGAAATAAGGGAATTGGACTAATTAACTTGGAGGTCTTACTCAATTCTTTTTTTTATTTTTTATTTTTATTTTTTTTTAAATTTACTTTAGGTGTATACTATATCCAGCATTTCTCCCCATGTTATCCCTCCCCACCCTCTGCACCCCCTGCTGTCCCTCTCCTACTCCCCCCAACTACCCCCAGTGTGTGACGCTTCTCTCCCTGAGTCCACGTGTTCTCATTTTTCAACACCCACCTACGAGTGAGAACATGTGGTATTTGGTTTTCTGTTCTTGTGTCAGTTTGCTGAGAATGATGGCTTCCAGATTCATCCAAGTCCCTACAAAGGACACGAACTCATCATTTTTTATGGCTGCGTAGTATTCCATGGTGTATATGTACCACATTTTCTTTGTCCAGTCTATCATTGATGGGCATTTAGGTTGGTTCCAGGTCTTTGC